>OMOU01093849.1:0-10698 GCA_900312585.1 Malacocephalus occidentalis
CCTAAACAAAACATCTATGACTACTGACAAACATGTTAGCCAATGGAGGCTGTCCACTAAGTGTAGCGTCCGGAAGGAAAACCGTCAACAACCGGAGACATTAGAACTTCACATCAACATCAGTCTCTATGTACATCTGTTTATATGTATAGTCTGTCTATATGTATGTATCGTCTACACCAGTCTACATGAGCATCAATCTATACGTACATCAGGCTAAATGTACATCAGTCTATACATACATCAGTCTACAGCCAGTGACGTCAGGACAGCCTCTTTCCTACTGCGCTGCAGAGGAAGTCACTTTGCCTTCACCACTAACATCCCAACCTGGCTCTGGGCCAGGCATAGTGAGAGACAAAGTCAGAGAGAGAGAGAGAGAGAGAGACTGTGCGTGTGTGTGTGTGTGACAGCAAGAGAGGGTGAGCCTAATACGTCTGTAATGACATCACTAGGGGTGCAACAGGGGAAGTAAGCTGAGGGAAAGAATGTTTGGAGGGAGAGGGGGAGAGGGGAGGGAGGGAGAGAGAAACAAAAAAGAAACACCGCAACAAAGATGCCTCAACAAACTTGAAAAAGCGGGGAGAGAGGGGAAGCAGCCACATCTAAATAATTAGCCGCCATGCTATTCCTTGAGAAGTTTCACGAGTCAGTCCTCAGATTTTATGCTGCTTTTAAATAAGCCAATGTCAATGGCCCACCCCCTATATCCCTCTGCATGGCTCAATCCCCTTTTACAGCAGAGCAGCAACGCTGCCACGAGCATATGCAGCTATCCTATCATGTGGCCCTATCACACTGCACGGCGACTCCGGACCCGGTCCCGCCAGACACTCGCACGTCAACTCTGGACCCAGACCCGGACCCGGACCCGTCAGACATTTGCACTGCTCCTTGCATGTCGACTCCAGACCCAGACCCGCCAGTTACTTGCACTGCTCCCCGCACGTCGACTCCAGACCCGGACCCGCCTGTCACTTGCACTGCTCCCTGCACGTCGACTCCGGACCCACCAGACACTATACCCCAGCATATAGTGGCAGCTGTACACAGTGTACTCAGTGTACACGCAATACTGCATATACCTCCATCCATACTGTACATACATCCATATTATGAACAAATACTATTTGCACTGTAGATTCAGGATATTCTTATATATATCTTATATGCACTGTAGACTCTATCATTTCCGAGGATACCTCTGCCCATACGGTACATACCCCAATGTATATTCTGCCTTTCTGTACATTCCTCAATGCATGGCATTCACCGTATATATAGACAAATCTATATGCACTCCGCAGATTCAGTATATTCCTGTAGTTGGTGTACATTCTCTATATTCTGCTCATACGGCTACTGTCACTGTTACCGTTCACTGTCATACTGTCGTTACACTTGTCATACTGTTGTTAAACTGTTGCACTTTTGCTACTACTTTGCACTTCTGGTTAGATGGTTAGACTGCATTTCGTTGTACTGGTATGCGTACTCTGTGCAATGACGATAAAGTTGAATCTAATCTAATCTAATGTGCAAGATAATGTCCACGGACCGTATACTGTACATCTCTCCATTCCGCTTTTTACCAGCCTATTTTTGCCCATTGTTATGATAATTATTATCTGTCACTATTTTTAAGAGGATGTGACATGATGGTTGCACTTGAACCTTGCAGTCTGCCATCATGTGGACTTCTGATCAGACTCCTAGACTGATTTTCGCTTCACGCAGAATTATCATATCCCAGCATGCCCATTGGTTCAGCAAGTGACCAATGGCAGTGGGAAAGAGTGTGTTAACAGATGAACATTAATGGCGGACATAACCCGAAGCACAACCACGGTGGCTAAGAGAAGAGGGACCTTAAGCCCCTCCCACACACACCCCTTCTCTGTCCGTGTGTCTCTCTCTGTCCTTCTCTGTCCGTGTCTCTCGCTGTTCCTCTCCCTGTCTCTCCCTGTCTGTGTGTCTCTCTTTGTCCCTCTGTCTGTCTCCGTTTGTCCGTGTGTCTCTCTGTCCACCTGCCTGTCTCTCTCTGTCCGTGTGTCTCTCTCAGTGCCTCTGTCTGTCTGCCAGCCAGTCTAAAGGGTAGTACAGCACCAGAAATAACATGCAGTCAACCACCAAGTTAAAAAAGTGAAAGTTCCCAGGGTCATTTGACCCTTAAACCTCCACCCAACACACACACACACACACACACGCGCGCGCGCGCGCACACACACACACACGCACACACACACGCTCGCTCGCTCTCTCGTAAACTCTTCTAACAGCCTCCCAAGTCTAAAGGCTACATACCCAAAACAGAAACGTCCATGCTTCAGAAAATAAACAGCCATTATTAGCTCAAGCTAATGCATCAAATCGGCCACAAGGAAGCCTGAATGCTTTGACTGTAGCAGCAACCACGTAATGTCTTTCCATTGTTGAGGGTGTTGTTTGAAACAGGAGCCTGATGGCCTGCATCTCTGCATGGCTAAAGTGGTTAGACCAGCTGACAAGCCTGGCCAGGTCTCCTCCCGGTCACCTCTCCAGGGGGCCGCTCACAGCACAGAGCCCAGGCCACAGTCGCTTGGTAGCCAACACAATGACACAACGCGCCGTGCTTCAGTTAGCCTATGGCTAGTTAGCTAAAACAGCACAGCACACGCATGCACGCACACGTGTGTGCACACACGCCTCTGGCCATTGAGTGACTTTTGTTTTACTTATTTTGCGGCCTGGCTTTAGCTCTTAGGCCGTTCTGATTGGCTGCTGTACTTTTGTAATGCAATTTGCATGAATGATGTTGCTGCTGCTGGAGACGCAGTAGCCAGCGCGAGCAGGAATGCTTTTATGCTTGACTGGGGGGGCCCGGGTCCCACCAGACTGCCTGGACCTAGCAGCACAGAGACGACCTGCCAAGACACACAAACACACACACACTGTCCAAAGTATCCGATGATGACCCTTGATCCGAGGGGGTAGGGGGATTCAGCAGCGTTGACACTGGTGCCACACACTCGTTCACAGGTGGGGCAAGGGAGCCTAGATTTTGGATTAATGCCAGCAGTGCTCTGGGGACATTGGGTACGTCTATCATGGGGGGGGGGTGGTCTGCTGGACTCCGCCTGTGTCCAACCCCAGCTGCAGATTTCAGCTCAGGGTTTACTCCCCTAACCATCGTACCTCCCAAGGTTTACCCAGTTGCCGTGGGGTGCCATGGGGAGGCATAGCATGAGTCTTGGTGAGGAAGAGGCTATGAGGGAGATAGCAGGCATCTCTATATGCAATGGCTCTCTTAGCAGACTTCACTAGACTCATCACAACAGCCTGCTGGCAATACAGCCGGCACACACACAGATACAAAACATATACACATACACACGCATACACCTTAGCTGACTGACAGATGACTTAAGAAAAGGTCAAATCGTAGTATTTTACAGTGCAATATTGAGAACACATAAACCGTGTGTTGCTGCATGGTGCGTGTGTATGTGTGTGTGTGTCTGCGTGATGGTGTATGTTCTGTGCAGCAACAACGCGAGGCTCAGCGTCTCTCCAGATTTAGCAAATTAGTAGTAATCTGCTTAATTATTACAAGTCTGTTCACTCAAAACAGTCTTGCGAACCTAGTATAAACCCGACAGGAGCTTTTAGACATCGATAGCGCCATCGAGCTAACGGGGCGCACCGTTCTCCGCGCGGACAGAACGGACGACTCCGGTAAGACCAGAGGTGGTGGGCTGTGTATCTACGTGAACAACGCTTGGTGCACAGACACTACTATCATCGAGTCATTGCTCGCCTAACCTAGCGTTTCTTATGGTTAAGTGCAGATAGCAGGCATCTCTACATGCAATGGCTCTCTTTGCAGACTGCACTTGACTCATCACAACAGCCTGCTGGCAATACAGCCGGCACACACACAGATACAAAACATATACACATACACACACCTTAGCTGACTGACAGATAACTTAAGAAATGGTCAAATCGTAGTATTTTATAGTGCAATATTGAGAACACATAAACTGTGTGTTGCTGCATGGTGCATGTGTGTGCGTGTGTGTGTCTGCGTGATGGTGTGTGTTCTGTGCATCAACAGGGTGCAGCCTGTTTCTAATTGGAGCGAGCGGGCTGCTAGTTAGCATCTCTCCAGTCTATTGAAATAGACGCCACATCTGTCCTCTGTTTGTCTTTCCAAAGCTATAAAACCAGGAAAGTGCGTGTGTGTTTGTGTGTGTCTGTCTCACATATGCAATTTCAGGCCATTCCCAAGTGGTTATATGTTGGTTGGTGCTCTTTAAAAAAAAAACCATTTTGAATAATGAAAAGGGCATGAGCTGGAAGCGGCCATCACAAGTCTGAACTAAATTAAACGAACAACAATAGCTCTCTCGTCACTTAAATGTCTTTAAGAAAGGAATTAATATCAGGCCGGATGTCCTAATATCAGGACAAAAATATTTGCAACATATTTCCATGACACTTCCATGATTAAAAACGCTGTCTACTATGGATGTCTGTAGGCTTGAGACTGCATTCATATCTATCATGAACGTTTTATTTTTACTTGAATCTACTTGTGGGAAAATAATATTCTGCTTCCCCAAGCTAAAAATGCAGTTTTCAACAGAGACTGAGAAACGGCAAGAGAGAGAGAAAGCTGTATAAGAACCCTGTATAATGGCCCTGTCACACTATTGCGTATCAGAGAAACATATGAGTTGCGTATGAACAGAGCATGTCCAGGGTACCGCTATCACGTGACAAAGTGCCCATATAATGGCCCTGTCACACTATAGCGTATTGTACTAGCATATGTCAGCGTATGAAAAATATCACTCATACGCTGGCATACGCTGACATACGCTAGGGGTACGTTAGGAATAGGTTGTATATGTTTCAAGCACGGTCGCATACAGTGGCATACACTGACATACAGCGAGGCAGAAATTCATGCCAGCGTATGTCCGCGTATGACCGGCGTACTCGACCTATGAGTAAGAAGAAGAAGAAGAAGAATCGGACGGACAACCCCCGTCTTTATTGTCGCGGTCACACCATGCACACCATGCATGTAACGTACCTCGAGCGCAAATCTCGCGTATTCAGCGTATGCCTAGACTATGTTTATCGTATAAACCATACGTCCGCATACGCACAACATTTTTAAGCATGCTTAAAAATAAATGTCTGCCTCGCCATATGCCAGCGTATGCCACCGTGCTTGAAACGTATACAACCTATGCCTAACATACCTCTAGTGTCATGATCCACATGCCAGCTCCGTGAGTTTCAATCAATCAATCATTCAATCATTATATCAGTCCAATCACCTCCACCTGTTTCCACTCAAACCTGCCTTCCTGTATATCCACCACCGTTTCACACGCACCCTGCCAGATTGTATCTATGCTTTGCACGCAAGACTCTCCAGCATTTTCCAAATTGACTACCCGTTACCGAACCTGCCTGTCCCCGACCTGCTCTTCCTGCCTGATTCTCGGAGAACGTCGTCAACCTCCTGTTCCCGATCCCCGTACTACGCCTCCATGGTTATACGACGCCCTCCTCCTGTTTCCTGTGTTCCCGGTACCCGGACCCGGCCTGTCCACCTGTTATCTCCTTACCTGTAGCTCCGCTTGATCAGCTGCCTGCCCAACGCTGAAACCTGCTACTCCTGACGACCACGATTCCTGCCTTCTTTCTTTAGAAATAAAGAACCTTGTATTTCCACCCTGCGTCTGGTCGTTCTGCATCTGGGTCCAAACCACCCCGTTACACCTAGCGTATGTCAGCGTATGAGTGATATTTTTCATACGCTAGTACGATACGCTATAGTGTGACAGGGCCATAACACAAAGGTTATATGATGGATAGACCAGCCTACCAGTTGGTACAGTCCACTGGGTAGGTTGTAGAAGTTCAGAATTATATTGGAAATTATAAGATATTTTCCAACCATAAGATTCCACCATAATTATCATGATATCAGTATTATAGCATTTTTTTGATGACCCAGCGGGACAAATCCCGATGGCTAGTACACCACGGCCCTGCCCGATACACCAGGGGTGGGGAATCTCTGGCCTCCAGGCTGTATACGGCCCGTGAGAATGTTCGATCCGGCGCGTGAGGCAATTCATGAAAATAAACAAAAGCAACCTCAGAAATCTAACACAAATAAAAAACTCCAGACAACGATTATTATTTTTTTCTTCCAAGATAAAATGGACAGCTGTCATCTGTCTGTTTCATGTACAGGGTCAGTGAACGCAGCACGTGCATAACGTAATGTTCGATCGCGTGACCATCTCATGTTATCATTTCATTCAGTATATGCAAACATAGCGACTAACAAGAAAAGAAAGGTAGATGCAGAATGTCATGCTATCCAAGAGAAATGGGCAAATGATTATTTCTTTGTGGAAGTAAAACGGAAGGCAGTATGCCTAGTTTGTCGAGAAGCACTCTCAGTGTTGAAAAAGGCCAACCTCAAGCGTCATTACAGCACGAAACATGCTAAACTGGACGACTTTAAAGGGCAAATGCGCTTGGATAAAGTTAGCGCTCTTCGGCTGAGTTTTGGTGTTCAACAAGCAATCTGACTGAGACAACACTACGCATGCTGGTTTTGTGGTGAGTGAGCTCATCGCTAAGAAGCTGAGGCCGCATTCAGAAGGAACATTTGTGAAGGAATGCCTAGCTGCTCACACCGAAGTAAAATTGTTCCAAAGTGTCCGTTTGTCTCGAAGAACTGTCCCAGATCGGATTACTGACATGGCACAAGATATTGAGAAAACACTGAAGGACACCGCAAGAGTGATGACCAAGATGGCGGAGCGTGAACAACGCGAGGCTCAGCGTCTCTCCAGATTTAGCAAATTAGTAGTAATCTGCTTAATTATTACAAGTCTGTTCACTCAAAACAGTCTTGCGAACCTAGTATACACCCGACAGGAGCTTTTAGACATCGATAGCGCCATCGAGCTAATGGTGCGCACCATTCTCCGCACGGACAGAACAATGGACGACTCCGGTAAGACCAGAGGTGGAGGGCTGTGTATCTACGTGAACAACGCTTGGTGCACAGACACTACTATCATCAAGTCATTGCTCGCCTAACCTAGAGTTTCTTATGGCTAAGTGCAGACCATTCTACCTGCCCAGAGAATTCACTGCTACCTTCATGACTGCCGCCTATATTCCACCTGATGCTAATGCTGCCATTCCACCTGATGCTAATGCTGCCATTAGCAAACAACAGACTTCTCATCCCGAGGCAGCCTTTATTATTACGGGTGACTTCAACCACTTCAACCTGAAGACTGTACTCCCCAATTCCACCAACATGTCTCATGCCCACTAGAGGAGACAAGACCCTGGACCATGTCTACACCAACGTAGCTGGTGCATACAAGGCCTCCCCCCTCCCTCACCTGTGCCAGTCGGACCATCTCTCCCTATTCCTACTCCCCATGTACTCCCCTCTGATCAAAAGAGTTAAACTGTCTGTGGTCAAGGTCTGGCCAGAAGGAGCAGACTCGGCACTTCAGCTTTGTTTTGGAAATAAAGACTGGAGGGAGTTTGCCACTCAGGCTTCCTGTGGCACCCACACGGACATTGACTCCTATGCCTCCTCCGTCATGGACTTCATAAACACCGAGGTCAACAGAGTCACCACTACTATATTCCCAAATCAGAAGCCCTGGATGAACAAAGAGGTCCGCCTAATGCTGAAAGCTCGCAACGCCGCTTTTCGATCAGGTGATGCGCGAGCCTACAGCTCCTCCAGAGCTAACCTGAAGAGGGCAATCAAGGAGGCCAAGCTAAGCTACAAGCTAAGGCTCAAGGAGAGCTTCAAGAACTCCAACCCCCGACGCATGAGGCAAGGCATCCAGGCTATTACAGACTACAAACCTACCAACTCCACACCACCATCCAGTGATGCTTCCTTCCTGGATGAGCTGAATACGTTCTACGCTCGCTACGAGAGGGACAAGCATGAGGGGGCCATCAGGCCTGTCCTTCCTGTACACCATCAGCCACTAACACTATCCCCCTCCGATGTAGGTGCAGCACTGAGCAGAGTATACGCACGGAAGGCCGCCGGCCCTGATGGCATCCCCGGTCGGGTGCTCAGGGCCCGCGCCATGCAGCTGACTGAGGTCTGGACTGACATCTTCAACCTGTCACTGGCCCAAGCAGTTGTCCCTGCGTGCTTCAACCACCTCCATTGTGCCAGTGCCCAAACACTCCACCACCAAGAGCCTTGACTTCCAACCCATTGCACTCACCCCCATCATCACCAAGTGCTTTGAGAGGCTGGTCTTGGCTCACCTCAAAACCTGCTTACCACCCACACTCGACCCCTTCCAATTCACCTACCGCCAGAACAGGAGCACGGAGGATGCCATATCCTCGGTGCTACACTCCGCTCTCTCCCACCTGGATAACAAGAAAACCTACGTGAGAATGCTGTTCATTGACTTCAACTCAGCATTCAACGCCATCATTCCCTCCAAGCTGATATCCAAACTCCTTCAGCTGGGTAACAACACCTCCCTCTGCAACTGGATAATGGACTTCCTCACCAACAGACTGTTAGACTGAACACCGTTCAGGGTCCCACAAGGCTGCGTGCTGAGCCCTTTGCTCTACTCCCTGTTCACCTACGACTGCATACCTGTGCATGGCTCTAACTCCATCATCAAGTTTGCAGACAATACTATGGTGGCAGGCCTCATCAGCGACAATGATGAGACAGCCTACAGGGAGGAGGTCCAGCACCTTACAGCTTTGTGTGCCAAAAACAACCTGGCACTCAACCAAGGAGCTCATCATGGACCGCAGGAGGACCAATGGTGTCACACACTCCCCCATCCATATCAATGGAACGGAGGTTGAGCGTGTCACCAGCTTCAAGTTCCTGGGCGTTCACATCTCTGAGGACCTCTCTTGGTCCCTCAACTCCTCCGCCCTGGTCAAGAAGGCTCACCAGCGCCTCTTCTTCCTGAGGAGAGTGAAGAAGGTACATCTCTCCTCTCAGATCCTGGTGAACTTCTACCATTGCACCATCGACAGCATCCTGACCAACTGCATCACAGTCAGGACAACAGGACAGCACTGCAGAGAGTCGTGAAAACGGCCCAACGCATCACTGGCTGCCCACTCCCCACCATCGAGGCTGTCCCGCACAAGCGCTGCCTGTGAAGGGCGCGCAGCATTGCCAAGGACAGCTCCCACCCAAGTCACAATCTCTCACAGCCTCCTACCCTCTGGGAGCCACTACAGATCCCTCCGAACCTGGACCAGCAGGTTCAGAAACAGCTTCTTCCCCAGGGCTGTCGCTCTTCTGAACTCTGTCGCTCTTCTGAACCGCCAGTCACTTGCACTGCTCCCTGCACGTCAACTCCGGACCCGGACCCGCCAGTCACTTGCACTGCCCCCCGCATATACCCCGCTGTACACCTCAGTGTATACGCACTACTGCATATACCTCCGTCCATACTGTACATACATCTATATTTATGAACATATACTATATGCACTGTAAATTCTGTATATTCTCATATGCACTGTAAATTCAGTATATTCTTATATGCACTGTAGACTCTGGATCATCTCTGAAGATACCTCCGTCCATATGGTACAGACCCCAATTTATATCTCTGCCTATACTGTATATTCCTCAATGTATAGCGTTCACCGTATATATAGACATATCTATATGCACTCCGCAGACTCAGTATATTCCTGTAGATGGTGTACATTCTCTGTATATTCTGCCCATACTGCTACTGTTACCGTTCACTGTTGCATTTTTGCTACTACTTTGCACTTCTGGGTAGATGCTAACTGCATTTCGTTGTACTGGTATGCGTACTCTGTGCAATGACAATAAAGTTTCATCTAATCTAATCTAAAACAGATTTCCAGTTTTTCTCTCTGGCCTGCGATGAGACAACAGACATACCAAACACCGCCCAAATAACCATTTTTGTGCAGGGGATTACAGCCGAGTTTGATACAAGGGAGGAGTTGCTGTCTTTGCAAGACATATATGGCACCACAAAAGGTGAGGATTTGTTTGAGCAAGTTGTTTCGGCTATGAACAAATTCGAACCGCAGTTTGACAAGTGGCCTGGCCACGGATGGAGCCCCAGCCATGGTTGGCGCGCAAAAGGGATTGACTCTATTGGTCAAAAAAGAAATGAGTCGTCTCAGTCTCGATCCAAGTGAGTTAGTTGTATGCCACTGTATCATACACCAAGAGAATCTGCACAGTCCCCGAAGCTCAACAATGTGATGACAACTGTCGTTTCCACCATAAACGTCACAAAAGCAGAGGGCTGAACAGACACCAGTTCAAGGAGCTACTGAGTGAACTAGAGTCAGAGTACGGAGATCTGGTTTACCACAGTGAGGTGCGGTGGCTGAGTCACAGAATTATGCTCACACGGTTTTACTCACTGAGAGAAGGGGAAACCTGTCATGACCTCAGTGATAGCAAGTGGCTGTGTGATTTGGGCTTCATGGTGGACATTACCAAGTACCTGTCAGAGCTGAACGTCAAGCTCCAAGGTGCAAACCAGCTTCTCAGCTCTCTGCAATCAAATGTGAAATCATTTGAAGCTAAACTAAAGCTGTGGCAAGTGCAACTGGGAAGGAGAAACACTGTCGACTTCCCTACTCTGCAAGAAC
>OMOU01094028.1:0-10047 GCA_900312585.1 Malacocephalus occidentalis
TCACACCCAAATAATTCACATAAATACATACAAACTACACTGTCAGCTAAAATACTAATACTTGGCAGGTGATTGGATGAACCATCTGTCTATCACCACACCCGTAACTGCCATTAGTTCCTCATAGATGGCTGAGTAGTCTGAACTGCTATGGTTCAGCCAGAAGTGGATAGCTTTAAGCCTGGCTAGACTGGTCTTCAGTCTGGCCTGAATGTGAACTTGACAGATCGGAATGGTCTCACAAGGCTAATACACCTGCACACCTGTGTACTGCATTATACTGTAATGTTTACCTCTAAATATATAAAATAGTATAGAAATTATTTAAAGGTTACATAATAGTACAATTATACAGATTTTATTTAGGAGGTTGTACATTTTAAGTTTACAATTTTGAGTAGTGTGCATTAGTGCCGTTATCTTTCCTCTGTTTAATATTTTAACTGCTTTGGCAATGTATTATTATTTTCCATGCCAATGCCTCTTTTTAAATTGAAATGTGAACAAATATTCTCTTTTTTTCAACCCATCAACGACAACAGGCGTGATCCTGGGGGGCTGTGGCGACTGCTCCATCCGTTTTCGACCAGCGTTGATCTTCAAAGAGCACCATGTGCACATATTCCTCAACATCTTCAATGACTTGCTGGCTGCGCACAAGTAGAGCCCAGTGACATGGAAAAGGATGTACATGTAGTATTGTATATTGTCCAGCCAGCTGGACAAGATGGAGGGGGAGGGAGGAAAAGCACAAAGATCATTGTCCTGAAACAGCAAATCCATAAACATATTTGCAAACACACATATGCACATTTGCCTAACACCTATAAGTACACAGTTCTGTTCCACAAGCTGTCGAACTTATAACAATTTCACATTCAACCGTGGAGTGGTGTGGAAAATCAAGGCCGTGTTGTCACTGCCAACGTTGTCAGAAAATGTTTAATCGTCACATTTTATTTATGTATTTGAATTTTCTGGAGCATTGTGACTCAAATGTTCACATCAAGTGAACAAGTCCGCAAATAGCTTGATCATTACTATCACACTAGAACGGCCCAGAGCACAAGTTAACCTGTTTGGTGGTAATGTGGTCACATTGGCCGATCAACTGTTTTACATTACAAACTGCTTTTGGTGTTTGGTTTTAGTGTCTGGTCCAACATCGTAACCATGTTCCCTATGCACAATGTGTTTTCTTTGTGCTTGTTCTGCAGACAGAAGGACTGAAAGTATATGACATGTCCATTTCGCCTCTGTACTTTAAATGTGCGCTGGAAACACAAATCATTTGTAACCTCGATCTTATTTTTAGTAACCCGCATGTCATCAATTTACATCCAAATGCTACCTGTTGTTAGGCTTCTTTCTTTAGCGTTGTTCTGTATCATATACTGTGAATTTTGTAAAGAACCAGGGAAATGTTTATCATGACTCATTTAGTGCCTGCATGATAATTCATGATGTAATGGACACCCAGGTGTTTGTAATGGCTGCTCTCTGCACTGATTTATAGTTTTTTCAACAATAGAAAATAAATAAAAAATAAGGATTACTAACTAATTTGGTTATTGACATGTTTTATAACTATCTTAATATGCTACATACAAAACAAGTCAAATGTGTACTCATGTTAATATAACATTAAATACCTGGTCAATGCTTACTGTTCTAATGCCATGCCAAGATAATATAAACCTTTACATGCGCCTTTCATGTTTGTTTTAATTCACAAGCTAACCAGAGTATAAGCCTTGAATGGTGAGCAATAAAGAAGCCATGGAAAGGTTTGTCATTTTTTGGTGGGGCATACATTGAGTATTGCAGATTTTTGCCACAGCTCTAATTTTCTATTTTGCATTAGTAATCGTGAGTGTTCCAGTTAAAAATATAATTAACATGATGTATATTCCCACCTATGATAGGCAACTATAGATAATAGCTTCTATATTATATATTTCTGAGGGCGATATAGATAATTTGCTGAATCTAGTCAATACATAAAAAAGAGAATTTATCCAGGATAAGTCTGCATGCTTGTCTGGTAAGCTAGCCCATGTTATGGTCATTCCAAGCTGTTTAATTCCTCAATGTTTATATCATTCTGTTTCAGTAGCGCATTAATATAATTAAGTAGATGAAGTCCACCCCTTGATTTGATATGGGGGACAATGATGATGATTGGGTTCATTGGGACTACTCAAGAATTGTGTATCAATTGAATTGTCTTTTTATTTTTACATTTTCATCGTACTGGTGAGATGGTTCCGCTATCCTCTATGTAGCCAAGAAAAATAAACATAGTAATTTGACTCTGTGGATGCGTATTGCTTTTTATTTACTACAATTAATTTGCACAGGGGCCACAAACATGTACGCGGATACATTACAGTATGGGGACGATAGTGTAAACATGTTCTATTCCATGAAGGCTTCGACTTATGGGCTTGTTCCGTGCACACACTCGTGCACACTGAAAATGTAAAGTGTACCAATCAACGTGCCTGGGCCCTGCCCACATTATCCAGGGCACCGTGTGTATGTATATAAGGTTGCCTCGGCCACCACTCGTCGTTTTTATTTCAGCAATGGTCTCAAGGATGATAAGAAACAACTCACCCGGCTACCCCCCCACCACATGCTCTACACATGCTTTCACTGTTTGGGGGCGAGCACACTAGCGCCTGTCTCTCGCTGCCTCTCGCTGCCTCGTGAGGACCTCCTTTGAAGGCATCTCTTCTTTGCTAACATGGTGGAGCTGTCCGACACAATCAACATATGATGCTGACCAGCCACAGGTCACCGAGGGGTGTGAGAGTAAACGGCTCCATTTTCAATCAGTTGCACTCTTCCACTGGTTCTCCTCAAGGATGTTGTCTCTCTCCATTACTTTACATCCTATACACCAATGACTGCCATTGCAACCATATAAAAAGACATCATTAACACACATACATTCCTGATGATTCTGTGATTGTTAGTTTCTTTGAAGGAGGGGAGTATCAGCATGGGCCTGTGGTTGATGGTGTTGTCTTCTGGTGTGAGGAGTCCTTCCTCCAGCTAAATGTGAGACTAAAGACTAGATAATCAGTTTGAGGAAGACCTCTCCCAGTCCTGTACCAACCACCATTAATGGTGCTGGTATTGACTTGGTGGACAGCTACAAATACTTGGGCATCGTCATAGGTAAAAATTTCTTTATTTCATTTCTTTATTTCTGTTCTTTATTTCAGTCTCCACTGAAACGATGGCTCTCTTTTCTCTAAGTTTCATTGAATCTGTGTTAATGTTCTGTATTGCTGCTTGGTATGGTAACGTGACTCTGAGTAGCAAAAACAGACTCCGTAGCCTCGTAAAAGTGGCCAGTAAGATCTTGGGGAGCTCAGACTATAGACCTGTACCATAGGCAGGCGTTTATGACAGCTACTTTCCCCCTGGAGTGCCAAGATCACCCTCTCCATTCAGATTTCGAACTGTTACCCTCAGGTCGAAGGTTTATGTGTCTTTGACAAGAACTAAAAGATACAGGATTTTTATCCTGGCTACACATGCTAAAACGTAGATAGTAGACAGTAGATAGATTGTTATTCATTGATTCTCCCTTAACCCTTTCCTGTCATTTTTGGTTTTTCTTGGTGTTACTGTGTGTTTTTTATTTCATGTTCTTTATGTGACCGCAGCCGCAAAACAATTTCTCCTTGGGGACAATACAAATTGACTTAACTACCGTAATTTCCGGACTATTGAGCGCACCTGAATATAAGCCGCACCAACTAAATTTAGGAGAAATTTACATACATAGGCCGGACTTGTCTATAAGCCGCAGGTGTCCACGTTGTAACATGAGATATTTACATGGAAAGATGCTACACAGAGAGATGTTTTTACTTTTTAATTACCGTAAATACATTTTTTTCCCAAAAAGTGCATGTAACACAGCTGGCTAAAAAGATAAACTTCCTACCAGAAAAGTAATTGATCGCAATCTTCATCTTCCTCTTGTGCACTAAAACCACTAAAGTCGTCTTCTTCAGTGTCGGAATTGAACAGCCTCAGAATGACTTTGTCAGACACTTCCAGTCTCTCTTTCGTCGCTCTCATTGTCACTATCGTCTCGAGGCGAATTTGAGCTTGTGCCGTTCTCTTCATCACACAGCAGTCCAGCCTTTCGAAACCCGTTGGTGATTGTGGATTTTTTCACACTGCTCCACGCTGTCAGGATCCACTGGCAGACTTGAGAAAAAGTTGCTCTTCACATGCGGCCAGTTTCGGTGAATGATTTCTCACCGCTAGTCATCCAAGCCTCCCACGCAACTCGGAGTGCCACTTTAAATGCACGATTCACACTGATGTCGAGTGACTGCAAATACGATTGCCTTTAACTTAAAAGCTGCATCATATGCATTTCTTCGCGTGTTTTCCATGATGAGGGTGTGTGCATGATGCGCAAAATAGCTGTCAAAACACAATCAAACTAGCGTCTTCCTCGGCGCATCACCTCTTCCGCCTGTCTGTCCGCCCCTGCAGGCCGGTAGCCCGTAAAAATGTATAGATTAGCCGCATCGGTGTTTAAGACGCAAAGTTCAAAGCGGATGAAAAAAGTAGCGGCTTATAGTCCGGGAATTACGGTAACATAAATTCGAAAACAGCTCGAAACAATTAGTAAGATAGTACCTCATTATGGTAATTTTTAAAAAGTACAGGTGACTGGTAAGAGCATAACATTTATTACAAAACTTATGAATGAAATGACAATATTTGGATAGGCTTCACTAGCCTCATATTAGCCAAAATATGAAATGTAAACACTAAAATAATAAAGTGCAAAAACACATTAAGTGCCCTTTAATCTTGTGCCTAATCTAATCTTAATCTTGCTTTTAAATTGAAACTAAATAATTAACAGCAGCTATTTATTACCTTTTAGAGTAAAAATCAAATTGTTTGTATTAACTAATTATCAACCATTAAAGTAGTTACTGTATTGTGACCTCAACACATAAATATACAACAGCCGGCAATAAAGGAATAAACAAAACAAACCCCCCTCGTTGCAGGCCTGAGTGCTTTGGTGCAACGTGTTTGGTACTTGAACACTAGATTTAGGATTTTCTTCACTCTCCAGAGCAGTGCATTGTTTGAGTTACTCACGCAAACGAAAAGTCACGGAAACGGTCTCCTTTTACTGTCCGAGCGATTGGGTCCACCTCTCACGGAGTAAGCACAGTCCAGTTGCCATGGCGATGGAGAGAGAAACGGCTGGTCTCTCCCGTAGATTGAGCTCCCACGGTGCCAGAGGTGTGTGAGACTACATATAGTTAGCTTTCTTAATAATTGCACTTGAGTTCACGAGCTGGTCACTACGTGATGAGAGAAAATGTCCGTCTTCACACCCAAAACACCAGTGACCGAAGAAAAACCACACACACATCCCTGTCATGTGCTGGGTTTTTGACCCGCCCCTTGGCCAATCACAACATTAGAAACGTGATGTCCTTCTACATGAACAGTACAGAAGTTGAGAAAACGCAGGGCCAGAGTAAACAAGATAGATTGTCTCACATAAGGTGAGGAGAGACTAGTACTTGTAAACAAACTATGAAATGTTTCCACGTCCTTAAAGTGACTCTACGTTTTAGCTTGACAGAGCATAATATTGCAGCAACTCTAATGTACACGTTTTTAACTGGGGATATTACTGGGGAATGGGGATTTTTAATGATGATGCTTTTAACTCTGGGGGTATTTAATTCTAGTGCTTTTAACTCTGGGGGTACTTCATTCTAGTGGATATAACCACCAGGGGTTACATTTGTATAATGATTAATGGCCAGTGCAGTATAGTACAGTGAGCAAGCTATGTAGCTGAGTTCCTAGCGTAATTGTCTAGTGCAATTAGAAATCTAGTGTCTAGTCTAGCGCAATTCCAATAAGTCCAATAATAGTCCAATCGTCCAAAAAGTCCAATATTTGAGCGATTAACAGTTCAGTAGGCACAATGCCAATGGATACAAACACAGGATGGCATAAGCCATCGTGGTCTTATGCCACATTTCCTGAGGCACCGTAGGGAGTAGAGGCACTGGTGTGCCTTCTTGAGCATGACCCCTGTGTTGTGGGTCCATGCTAGATCATCGGAGATCTGTAGTCCCACGAAACGAAACGGTGCCCCGTTGGGGGGACACCGGTGGGGGGAAGCTGATGGAGGAAGTGTGGTTCCTGAAGTCCACAATTAGCTCCTTGGTCTTGCTGACATTCAGTGCAAGGCTGTTTGTTGTCCTTGTCCTCATCTCTGTACTTGTTGTCATTGCTTATGAGGCAGATAACTGTAGTGTCACTGCAGCAGACTGCTGCAGTGATGCAGCAAGAAGACAGGAGTCAGCTGGTCCATGCAGGTCTTGAAGAAAGGGGCAGGGGGGAACTCTGTCTGGGCTGGCTGATTTCCCAGCTTTCACCCTCCTGAAGGTTCTATGGACCTCAGACTCAGTAAGTTGCAGTACGCAGTCCTCAGGTTGGTTGGCCATTTAGGTAATTGGCTCAGAGTTCTCAAGGCAAGTACATTTTATTTGTATAGCCCTTAATCACAGTTACAGTCTCAAAAGGCTTTACAGGCTATATTATGGGTCAAGTGATTATGACACCCCCCTAGCCCTAGCCCCCCTAAGGGCAAGAAACGACTCCCTTAATCAACAAGGAAGAAATCTCGAGAAGGAACGCAGAGTGGGGGATCTTCCAGGAACAGTTCGGAGTGCAAAAAAAAAAGGGGTCCATCCATCCATTCTCTTCGGCTTATCCGGAGCCATGTCGCGGAGGCAACAGGCTAAGCAGGGCTCTCCAGGTGCCCTTCTCCCCAGCAACGCTTTCTAGTTCCTCCTGGGGGATCCCGAGGCGTTCCCAGGCCAGATAAGATATACAATCCCTGCAGCAGGTTCTGGGTCTGCCCAGTCGGATGTGCCTGGAAAACCTCTAAAGGGAGGTGCCCGGTGGGCATCCTGGTCAGATGCCCGAACCACCTCAGCTGACTCCTTTCGATGCAAAGGAGCAGTGGCTCTACATCGAGCTCCCTCCGGATGTCTGAGCTCCTCACCTTATCTCTAAGGCTGAGCCCAGCCACCCTCCGGAGGAACCTCATTTGGGCCGCTTGTATCCGAAATCTCATTTTTCCGGTCACTACCCATAGCTCGTGGCCATAGGTGAGGGTTGGAACGTAGCTGGACCGGTAAATCGAGAGCTTCGCCTTCCAGCTCAGCTCCTTCTTCACCATGACGGACCAGTACAGCGGCTGCATTACTGCAGACGCCACACCAATCCGTCTGTCCAACTCCCGCTTAATTTTACCCTTACTCGTGAACAAGACCCCGAGATACTTGAACTCCTTCGCTTGAGGCAGCAACTCTCTCCCAACCCGGAGGGAGCACTCCACCGTTTTCCGGCAGAGAACCATGGCCTCAGATTTGGAGGTGCTGGCTCTCATCCCGACCGCTTCACACTCGGTTGCAAACCGCCTCAGTGCATGCTGGAGGTCTCGGTCTGATGTAGCCAACAGAACTACATCATCTGCAAAGCAGGGATGCAATTCTGAGGTCCCCAAACCAGACACACTCCTCACCTCGGCTACACCTTGAGATTCTGTCCATGAACATCAGAAACAGAATCAGTGACAAGGTGCAACCTTTGCGGAGCCCAACACCAACTGAGAACGTGCTTGATTTTGTGCCGAGAATATGGACACAGCTCTCACTTTGTTTGTACAGGGACCGAATGGCACCCCGGCACCCCATACTCATGCAGTACCCCCACAGGATTTCCCGGGGGACACAGTCATAAGCCTTCTCCAAGTCCACAAAGCACATGTAGACTGGATGAGCAAACTCCCATGCCCCTCCCAACAACCCTGCAAGGGTAAAGAGCTGGTCCACTGTTCCACGGCCAGGGCGGAAGCCACATTGCTCCTCCTGAATTTGAGGTTCGACAATCGGCCGGAGCCTCCTTTCCAGCACCCTGGAATAAGCTTTCCCGGGGAGGCTGAGCAGTGTGATCCCCCGATAGTTGGAGCACACCCTCTGGTCATCCCTTTTTGAAAATGGGGACCACCACCCCGGTCCGCCACGCCACAGGTACTGTCCCCGACCTCCTCGCGACATTGAATAGGCGTGTCAGCCACGACAGCCCCACAATGTCCAGAGCCTTCAGGGCGAATCTCATCCACACCTGGCGCCTTGCCACCGAAAAGCTGTTTGACTACTTCGGCGACCTCTTCCAAGGATATGGGTGAGCCTCCCCCTGAGGCTTCGGACTCTGCCTCTTCCCCAGAGGGCATGTTGGTCGGATTCAGGAGTTCCTCAAAGTGTTCTTTCCACCGCCCGACAACATCCTTAGTCTGGGTCAGCAGTTCTCCTCTCCGACTGAGTACAGCCTGAACTAAGCCCTGCTTTCCCTTCCTGAGTCGCTTTGCCAGAACCTCTTTGAGGCCAACCAAAAGTCCTTCTCCATGGCCTCCCCGAACTCCTCCCACACCCGGGTTTTTGCTTCGGCTTCCTTCACTGCGTCCGGAATGTCTTTAACTCCCACCTCCGGAAGAACTTCTCTTGTCTCCCGGGGGAGGTTGGGGACATGGAATCGGAGTGGGCCATGTTCAGAGCCTCCATTGCAGAGGTGGTGGCTGGGAGCTCTGGGCAGAAGGCTATCGGTGCCTATCGTGGCGGCAACCTAAGAATCCGCTGGTGGACACCAGTGGTAAAAAAGGGGTAACAAACATAACAATTGTAAAAACAACAAAGTACATATGGTAATGGAATAATATTATTGTGATGGGGTGCAGGCTGGAGAGCAAGCTGGTAACCGTAAGGTGGGGTTGCCAGGTATCCTGATGATCACAGCAACACCCTAAAAATTGGAGACAACATGATGGTTAGATGGAGCACAGTGAACAGGGAACATATAGGCAACCCCTACCCTAATACCTATTTGATTAGATTAGATTAGATTCATCTTTATTGTCATTGCACAGAGTATGCATACTAGTACAACAAAATGCAGTTAGCATCTAACCAGAAGTAGAAAAGTAGGAGTGCAACAGTAGAACAGTAAGCAAATCTACTCCTACTTATGTATATCTACATAAATATATATATCTACATTAGGGTGCATCAAATTGTAATGCAAAATTTAAATCTCAACATATTAATCTGTTCGGGGTTGCATTTTGTTCGGACACACATAAAAATGATTTGTGCAAAGTTTGGGAACAATTGATTGAGATTTAGAGGTGGAACATAGCATGTGAATAATACGAAAATGGGCATTTTTGGGTGTTTTCCTAGATAAGGCATTTTTAAAAATGGCAAGAAATTGTTTTTGAGAACAACATTTATTTTGAATAGAACAACATTTATTTATTTAAGAACAAAATGTTTGATAACATTGAAATTGTTTTTCAAACATGTCTCAAGCATCTTAGAGTCCTAGTCCTGGTCCATCTGGTAGCCCAATCCTCTACATCAAGCGACAGCAGGTGCATGCCGAACCAGCAGTCTGGGTTGGTGAGGTCAGCCAAGCTGGTGGTCGGCGAGAGGGTTGGAAACTTCGGCTTGCCGAAGCCAGTGCCAAAGCGGATGCCCAGCCCAAGGATCTGGCGGCTTGTGCTCCAAGATAGCATCTGCAAGTGCGCGCCGCTCGCCAACTGGCACCTTGGTGCTGAAGAGTGCCAGGGGCAGCATCTCGCCTGACAGGTACCATAGGTCACGCTCCAGCGCCTTAATCGCTGATGCTGCGATGCCCTCGTCAACAGACTTGTATGCGTACAGGTGGCGGTAGAGTGTGAGGTCATTCCATGCGGCATCTACGGCCGTGTCGCAGGTCAGCCACCACGTTGCGTAAATGTGCGTGATGAAGTTGGCAAACGCCCGAATCTTCAGCACCTGCTGCTGCGTAGTGATGGTCCCCTGAGGAAGCAACGCAATGTGCTGCTCCATCAAGGCCAGCTTGAGAGTGTAGAGCAGCTTGGCCATCCACCGTGCCTTGTGCAGCGCTCCCGGTCGTTGGAAG
>OMOU01094043.1:0-10501 GCA_900312585.1 Malacocephalus occidentalis
AGGCAACATGAATAAAACATTTTCAAAATAATTATCCAACCTTGTGTCTTTTTTTTTAAATTTTATTTCAAGCCACAAGCTTTTATTTTCCAGGACATGTATGGAAAGCAAACATTCCTAGCTACAGGATATCAAAATGGCGTTGCACATCATCACCTCAACCTATCGGTTGGTTACCGATTATTATCTGCTTCTTTCCTGTCCATTTCCCGAAGGCCGTCTACGCATCATCTATTGGAAAGAAGGATGGCAAAAAATAGTGAATCGCTTGCATGAGATGCAGTTATCTGCTGCTTTCACAGCCTCTCTGACTAATGAGCTTTGAATTATGTCAACAGCCATTTTAATTTTCAAATACAATTAAACTGGCCTATGACTGCAAGTCAAGGAGTTTGCTCAGATGATTGGTTTCCCTCTATAGGCAATCCCTCCATAGCTCCTATACCTCACCTCTACCTTCAACACGTCCTCTCCTCCATCACCCCTCCACATATTACCCTGATGGCATAATCGTGTTCCCCTTTCCAACCTATTATCTACCCTCTCGCCGGACCATGTTGTGTCCCTCAATGGAATCCTTCTCACTCCTCCACTTCTCAACCACTCTTGCTATCTCTCCATCCTCTTTGTTCCTATTCTTCTTCCACCCACCAAAACCCCCATCCCTTACCCTCGTTGTATCCCCTCTCCTCCCACTCATGGTACCCCTCACCCCCATGCTCTCTCTACCCCCTCACCTGCCCTCCACCTGGAAGACCCCCTCATCTCTCATCTTTCCCCTCACATTTGCCCTCCACCTGGGAGTCCCCCTCATCTCTCACCTTTGCCCTCCACCTGGAAGTCGACCTCATCCCTCACCTTTGCCCTCTACCTGGAAGTCGACCTCATCCCTCACCTTTGCCCTCTACCTGGAAGTCCCCCTCAATCCTCACCTTTGCCCTCCACCTGGAAGTCCCCCTCATCTCTCACCTTTGCCCTCCACCTGGAATTCCTCCTCATCCCTCACCTTTGCCCCCCACCTGGAAGTCTCCCTCATCTCTCCCCTCTCACCTTTGCCTTCCACCTGGAAGTCCCCTCATCCCTCACCTTTGCCCTCCACCTGGAAGTCTTCGGGCAGCAGTTTGTCCTGCCGGTTGCCCAGGCTGAAGGCCAGGAAGGACAGAATGAGGGAGTCCATGATGCTGATGATGGCCAGGATGTATGCCCAGCGCACTGTGCAGTTGCCCAGCGTGTACTTGTCCGTGCGCTGTCCACACATGCGCTTCACCGCATCAGAGTCCCAGCCGTCCGGGTAGATCATGCAGCCAATCACCATGCAGGTGGCTACAGAGAGCGGGAGCGGCTGTCAATCATTGTAATAGTCCAATGGCGGGAGATTCTTTGCAGACCATTTGGCAAATGAGGAGGCAGGCGGGGAGATTAATTGGCATTTATTTTAAACATGGCAATTAAGGAAGGAAGGATATGTATGTTTTTTTTATTAGCAAGGTTTGTATAGCTGCTCTGTTTAATCAAACACACATAGTGCCGGACTCAAAGGAAATTAAACCAGTCCACAGATCAGATAGTTGCCTAGAAACTGTGCCTTTATCCCTCTGGAAAGGAGCTCATGTATATTTCACTCTCCCCACCCCAACCTGTGTCATCTCATAGCCCTGCCATCCGGAGCCTTGTGGAGGATCATGTGACCGCAGGGTGAAGTCCCACCTGGCGGCAGGCCTGCTCTCATCCCGAGCAAGAGGACACTCTTACTTTCTGGAAGTGTCTCTGGCATACGGTCTCACTCTCGGTCACTTTCTCTCGGTTCTCTCACGTTTCATTTCTCAAATCTCCGGTTTCGTTGGTTAAAAGCGGTAAAGGACTAACAGACCCACATGTTTGCTTCGGTCCACCTCACGGAAATCTGATTATTGAAACTGAAACGATGCTGAAACGTCACACCACACTATCTACAGGAACTGGAATCTGTAGATTGGAGTTTCAGTATGAAGTGCGTCCAACAATGTAACATTTTTATCGGTGTGTTTAGTCAGGTTTTAGAAGGGCCTACAGCTAGCATCAGGGGGTTCCCTGGAGCCTGGAGGTGAAGCAGCAGATTGTATATTTATTTTGATGTGTTCTGAGCGATGGCTGTTGCAGTGTGCACTTCACCAGCGGCATTTGTTTCTGGATCCTTCCCAGTAATGGAGCAGTGCAGAAATAACCCGGTTGCCATGGAGAGAGAAACACTTGCAAGATATGCATGTGGATCACACAGATTTATACTACTATTTATACTATGTGCATATATCGTAATATATATATATATACGTGCATATATATATAGTAAGTAATTATACTCATTATTCCACCAAATTATTACCATAACAACACCACCATGTGTTTATTTTGTTCTTTTTTGCAAACATATAAAAGTCCCTCTGTCCATAAACAAAGCATATGTAATGACACATGCACATGCACTCACAGACGTTTGTCTTTCTTCATAGTGATCTAATAATCTGCGCATATTTATAAAGTAATCATACCACTTATTACCTTTCCACTGTTTAACCACGAGGTCAACGTCAGGGAGAGAGAAACTTACAGGAGGCCAGCTGCATCCAGGCGCAGATCTTGTAGACGCTGCCAGCGTTGCAGAAGAAGAAGAGGCTGAAGCAGACGATGCTGCCCACCACCAGCAGCATGGAGATGCCCACGAAGAACATGGCCGTCTTGAAGGCTCCGGACGGGATGGAGCCGAAATCCAGGGCGCTGCCTTTGCAGATGAGCTCCGAAGTGAGCGCGTTGCCAATGCAGTAGTGAAAGAGGCCGAAGTAGCCGGCCTGTGGCGTGTTGACGCTGTCGCCGATCCAGTAGGGCTGGATGAAGACCACCACGGTGATGACGGCGAAGGTGATGGTGAACACGATCCACAGCACGCCCACGGCGCGCGCGTTACGCACGTAGTTGGTGTGGTAGATCTTGGCGGCTTCTTGGGCGGGCAGCATGACGGGAACTTTGCCACAAGGACTCTTCTTAGGTGGTCTCAAAACAGGGGGCTCTTGCCTGCCTATCTGCTAGTAAAATGTATAATATATATTGAAAAACACAACTTTCAATATATATATATATATATATATATATATATATATATGGTCCTACGTTTTTGCGAATTCTTCAAAGTCCATCAAAACGGATGCCTGTGAAACACAACGCTGCGGACAGCTCCCGGTGCTGAAACACGCCTGTGTACGTAGGCTATAATATACCAAGGCTTACGCTCACTTTCCCTCCCCCCGGCCCGCTTGTAACACAATCAACCCATGGATTATCATTGCACTAAAACACGCCTGGTTAAATGCAGGTCATTATATTGATCTCCCCCCCAGCAGCAGCAGCAGCAGAAGCAGCAGCAGCAGCGGACCGGGGGTTCCTGTGCTGCAGACGGCTTATTAAGGAGGTATGTGACTCATGAATGATTCATGGTCAGAGGATACGCAGCATTTAAGTGGCCTCGTCCAAGCTCTTCCATGGAAGAGAAACGGGAACAGGGTAGTCTAATTTTGTGATTATTTAATTGAGAATTACTGGATTAATCGGTATATAGAAACTATATAGAAACATGTTTCTTCGTTTTTTACTTCATAGTGCTGTTCATGGACATTGGTCCGATTTTATAGATTGCCCATCATGAATCGATGCCGTCAATGGTCCAGCCTTTCCCGTCCATTTATTTGCCTTCACCGAGGTCCATAACGGCAAGAACGGCGCTGCTTGACACCTCGCTGTGACCATTGATCGCCACGCAGGTATACAGGCCGCCATCACTGGGTCGGCAGTCCCGTATCCACAGCCCGCCTTGTGGCACGCCTCGAAGCAGCCAGAAGAGGGCGCCAGAGCTTTCAAACCCCTGAGAGTCTCTCCAGGAAACCCCATGGCAGGTGATCACTGGATCACCTGGAGCTCGTTGTGTTTGGGCTTTATAAACCCCTGCTTCCAGTCAGTAAACACTCGGTCAGAAATGTGTGCTCTCAGGAGTACTGCTGCCGTTATTCTCTGAAGATAATAGGCATTTGTTTGTTGGTTTGCCAATTCCCACCTGCTGTGGATGTTTAGTTTACCTTTTTTTCACCGGTCGGCCCAGTCTCTAAAGGGTGGTCTCAGTGGGAGTCAAATCAACTCTGGTGAGCGTTTAATGCCATGTTGTAACGGTTGATCTAGACGGGACCAATTTCATGTGAAAACACTGAGATACCTTTTTCTTTTTCAGTTGGCTTATACCCGAATAGTAAGAACATGATGGAATGATGGAACCCCAAAGATGTTTTTCTTCTAAAAGGTACTGAACCTGGTAGACTGATCTATCCAGCATAGGTGGACACTCCACACTTGATGATGTCAAGTGGGACCATTCTAACTGCACCTTCACACCCGGTGGTATATGTGTCCTTTAGATACAAGTAGAAATATCATACTGTAGAAATACTCTGTTACAAGTAACATTGCCGCATTGAAACTTTAAAAATAATCCAAATAAAAAGCGAAATATAGTAAAAGTACCGTATTAGTGCAGAATGGCCCATTTCAGACAACATCACTGGACTTTACATACTAGCTTGTATATATAATATTAGCATTGTTTATTGATTCAATATATGTTGTATTGTTCATTTCAATCGACAAAGGAACTAGATGTAGGGGAGTACAAGTATAAAGTAACAGAAAGTAGAAATACTCAAGGAAAGCACAACTAGTACAGCACTCGAGTAAATGTGCTTAGTTACTCGCTACCTCTGCTCCCAAAGTGGCCCGGTGTCAATAAATAACATCCAGCTAATTGTGCTCCCTCCCCCCGCATATCACTCGCACATTTACTGTTTTGTATGAATTCAAAATCAAGAAAAAGCATTTCAACTGGGGGGCTATTGAAACAATGCAATCCATGCACATCTATGGGTCCACATGCATATCTTCCAAATGCACATCCAGGTAACAACACAACAAACGTTTCATCAGGAATGTGAACAACAACCTCAATGTGGCCTTGCAGCAACTGATGTACAGTATATACAGTCCTATAGACATTTATGTCTGACCTACAACTGACACAGAGACACTGAGCAAACACAAGCCCATAACCCAAATACAGGGAGGAGGTCCTCCTGGGTGGATGTGAGCTGGACGGTGTGGATGTGTGTCAGTGTGTCTGAGGAGTCTCCGACATCTGGGGACACTCTGTAGAAGGACAGAGTGCCAGCAGGCCGGTCCACATACACTCCTACTTTGAGAGAGCCAGAGGGGGGAAGATGCACGTCTGTGTTTATACCTTTGTGTTTGACAACGTAACGAGCAACACCACTACTATCAAAGTCATTATCATCATCATCGTCACCATCATAACACTTAAGAACACATGATATGCCGCTTGCTCCAAGCATGCTACTATAACAGCCATCCGCCCTTCCAATTCCCCTGTATGCCACTCCTATATCAACAGATCCTTTCCACTTCACCTCCCAGTAACAGCGGCCAGTCAGAGCCTCTCTGCACAACACATGGGGCCAGTCGTCAAATCTCTCTGGGTGAGAAGGACGCGACTGCGGCTCCTCTTCACCCGATGACACACTTTTGTTGTCCTCAGATAGATAGAATCCATCGTAGGCTGTGTTTGGGTCCAGTGTGAGTTCACAGGCATCTGATGGGAGAACAAGACATGATTAGTCTGCTAAAGCACGCAGAAATACACTGATGATGTAGTTCAACAAGTAAGTCATTTCAAGTGTAGGCCAAGTTGTGTATAGTCGTATGTAGTTTAGTTTACACATTCACCACAAAGAAAATGTTTATTTCTTACCATTGTTGTCTTCTTAATAACAATATTAACAATAATACTAAACAGCATCACCCCAGTTTGTATATCATATACAGGTGCAGCTCAAAACATTTGAATATCATGATAAAGTTCAATATTTTTTGTCAATCATTTCAGAAAGTGAAACTCATATATTATATGGATTAATTACACATAGAGTGAAATGTTTCAAGCCTTTAATTCAGTGTCTCAGAAAATGTGAATATTGCGAAAAAGTTAAATATTGGAAACTCATGGTGTCACACCCTAATCAGCTAATTAACCCGAAACACCGGCAAAGGTTTCCTGAGCCTTTAAATGGTCTCTCAGTCTGGTTCAGTAGGCTACACAATCATGGGGAAGACTGCTGACCTGACAGATGTCCAGAAGACAGTCAAATTACCTTTTGTGTAATTACCAGAAATTACCACAAAAGGTAATTTCTAAAGAAGCTGGTTGTTCACAGAGTGCTGTATCCAAGCATGTTCATAGAAAGTTGAGTGGAAGGAAAAAGTGTGGTAGGAAAAGGTGCACAAGCAACAGGGATAACCGCAGCCTTGAGAGGATCGTCAAGCAAAATCCATTCAAGAATGTGGGGGAGCTTCACAAGGAGTGGACTGTGGCTGGAGTCAGCACATCAAGAGCCACTGCGCACAGACGAATCCAGGACATGGGCTACAAATGTCGCATTCCTTTAAGGAGAAAAAAAACTGGACTGTTACTCAGTGGTCCGAAGTCCTCTTCAGATGAAAGTACATTTTGCATTTCATTTGGAAATCAAGGTCCCAGAGTCTGGAGAAAGAGTGGAGAGGCATAGAATCCACGTTGCTTGAAGTCCAGTGTTAAGTTTCCACAGTCAGTGATGATTTGGGGTGCCATGTCATCTGTTGGTGTTGGTCCACTGTGTTTTCTGAAGTCCACAGTCGACGCAGCCATCTACCAGGAAATGTTAGAGCACTTCATGCTTCCGTCTGCTGACAAGCTTTATGGAGATGCTGATTTAATTTTCCAGCAGGACTTGGCACCTACCCACACTGCCAAAAGTACCAAAAGCTGGTTCAATGACCATGGTATTACTGTGTTTGATTGGCCATCAAACTCGCCTGACCTGAACCCCATAGAGAATCTATGGGGTATTGTCAAGAGGAAGAAGAGAGGCACCAGACCCAACAATGCAGATGACCTGAAGGCCGGGCCGCTATCAAAGCAACCTGGGCTTCCATTACACCTCAGCAGTGCCACAGGCTGATGGCCTCCATGCCACGCCGCATTGAAGCAGTAATTCATGCAAAAGGAGGCCCAACCAAGTATTGAGTGCATAGAAATGAACATACTTTTCAGAAGGCGGACATTTCTTTTTAAAATATCATTTTTTATTGATCATGTAATATTCAAATTTTCTGAGACACTGAATTTTGGGATTTCATTATCTGTAAGTCATAATCATCAAAATAAAGAAATAAGAAATAAAGGCTTGAAATATTTCACTCTGTGTATTGAATCTGTATAATATATAAGTTTCATTTTCGGAAATTAGTGACAAAAAACTTTTTCACAACATTCTAATTTTGTTCTAATTCTAATTCTAATGTATTACTACAACTCAAAATTAATATATGATTGAATAATGCAACAAGAATAATAATGATATTAATTTTGGAATATATTTGGATGTTCAGCAAAAAAAAAGTTTTACTGAAGAAATGTTGCATTTAATTCTACATATAAAGATGCCAATAAATTGGACTATAATTAAACCTTTGCTGTAACCTGCTTATTGTGAATATTGTTAGGATCATATTACTATCATTATTGAGATATGCCGAATGAACAGGATGAACAGGTCATCCTGTTCATTCCCAGTAGGATTTGAAAGAACGAAGGCACATGATGTGATGAATCAAATTCAAGAAACACTTACACTTCTTCAAAGTTGAGTTCAGGTCACCCAGTTTCTTCATCTCCACATTCAGCGTCTCCTTCAGCTGATCCAGGGACCTCCTCACGGTCTCTACGTATGACGGAGGACGGACCTCCACCGTTGTCCAGTCTCTGGTGTGTGGAGGATTCTTCAGGGCTCTGATGGTCTGGAGGAAGTGGAGGTGGTCTGTAGTGTGTGAGAGCTTGTCCACCTCTGAGCGTCTAGTGGTCAGAGCTTCTATTTCCTGCTCCAGCTCTTTGATGAGGCCTTCAGATTGTTTCTCAGTGGATTCCACATTCTCTTTAACCGTTTGGTTGAGATCATCCCGGAACTTTGCAATTCCGTGCATCAGAGCATTGAGGACCTGCTCACCATCGGCTATCTCTCTGACTATGACTGCTTTGCTGCTTTCTACTGTGCCTTTGATCTCTTGAATCTTCCGCTGTTTATCCTGGATCATCACCCAAGATTCATCATGTATCTCCCACTGCTGGGATTTCTTCTCCTCATATTCCTCCTCAAGAGGCACAACAGGATGGGACTTGTGGTCCGTCTCTGTACATAACCGACACACAAACACCTGTTCAGTCTGGCAGAAGAGCTCCAGAAGTCGGTCGTGTTTCTGACACATCCTCTCTTCCAGACGGTCCGTAGGGTCGACCAGCTCGTGTCTCTTCAGCCGTGGGACCGTCTGGTGAGGCTCCAGGTGGTTGTGGCAGTAAGAGATAAGACACACTAGGCAGGACTTCACGGCCTTTATCTGGGTCCCGGTACAGACGTCACAGGGAACTTCTCCTGGTGCAACACAAGGCTGCCCTTCTACTCGTACGAACCGTCTACACTGATCAGCCAACCCTGATAAGAGGGTATTGACCTGCAAGTCTGGTCTTTTGGGGAAACGCTTGTTGCAAACAGGACATTTATACTGGACTTGGTCATCCCAGAAGGAGGTAATACAGGCTCTACAGAAGTTGTGTCCACATGCTGTAGAAACCGGGCTGTTGAACACATCCAGACAGATGGAACATGAAAAGTTCTCCTCAGACCAGGAAGTGTCAGCAGAGGCCATTCCTAGAAACACACACGGGGTTCATGCATTGAGAAATGAATAACGATAGATAGTAAAGTAGTAAAGCGATAATAAAGCGATGACTTCTTATATAATAACGTTGTTTTACTCACCTGTAATCTGTGTTTAGAAAGAGGCAACTGCGTCCACACGCTCGTACTTTCGGTTCGACTGACGGTGGTTTCCTGAACCTGCCGTCGCCGCCCCTTTATAGTTCCGCGTCGAATCTACCCCGTGGTTTGCATTTATATTTTTGCGTATGTGTCACCTACGCTGCTACATCGCACCAATTCTTCGACGATGTATTTATTCGTGTATTTATTTATTTATTTATTTATGTATTGATGTATGTATGCATTTATTTATTTATTTATTTATTTATTTATTAATAACATACAAAATCTAAACAGTATCGGTCTGTACAACGGAATGCTTACTCCCCATTCACTCCTACAGTATTCCTCTAGCTTCTTCTGAAGTCACAGTAACAGCGGGTAAGTGTGTATGCCTGGCAAATAATACTCCATCATAAAGTACTTTCATCAAGTAGTTTTTTTTTACTGGGTGTCAGCTTCCTCTTGTGTCCACTCGGGGGCGCCAAATCACAACTCTCTTTACGACGTATATTCTATTGATCAAATATGAGCCATTGTCTAAAAATAACTTGCATTATAAAAGTGAAGCATTTTCAGGAGATGGCAAAAGGATTAGAGCTGGACAAATGACAGCTTCTGCAGCAAGCTCATAGCCATGTGAAATTCGAAGTAAAGTGACTAAAGTTTGAACAATTATTGCGGAGAAAGTCTGCAATCCATTGATAATTAAATAGGTAAATTGCTTTGATCTCACAGTATCTCTCATCAACAGTGTTGACTATTGGCACTTTAGCAAGATTTTTGTAAATCTGGGGTATTCGACCAATCGATCAATTACTGAATTAGGCCTAATTATAGCCTACATAGCCCTGCTCCTTCACGACATGGATCTGAATTGACTGTAAATCGCTTTGTGTCTGTTCAATGAATAAAATATCAGGAGAGCACTGCACATTGGCCTCATTTCTTGGCGGTCTCTAAAGGCTGGTCTCGGTGGGAGTCAAACCCCTAACTCTGGTGAGCGTTTAATGCCATGCTGTAACGGTTGATCTAGACGGGACCAATTTCATGTGAAAACACTGAGATACCTTTTTTTTTTTTCAGTTGGCTTATACCCGAATAGTAAGAACAAGTCATGCCAAACCATTGGAGCAATCGTGTCCAATTGGCACTCGAATGGAAACACTGATTGCAATTTTGGTATTGTATATAAGTAGTGCACCATGGAAATAATGATGGAACCCCCAAAATGTTTTTCTTCTTGTAAGAGGTACTGAACCAACTCACTCATGCAGCGTACAGGCCTACAACTGACAAGACACACGATGGCCTTAAAGAACCAAAAGCCCCTCTTGTTTCCCGCTGTACTTTGCACTTTCCTTTGCCTCATTGTTTCTTCTTCTGTGCTTCAGCTGCACACCCACCCACTCCCACACAGTGGTGGACCAAGTACCCAGATCATTTGCTTAAAGGACTCCTATTATACCGCCAGGGGTGAGCGTGGCTAGCCATTCCAAGCAGGTTCAAAAACCGATTGGAATGGTCCCCCCTTGACATCACAAGTGAGAGTGCCTACCTAGATG
>OMOU01094046.1:0-11846 GCA_900312585.1 Malacocephalus occidentalis
GCCCCCCCCCCCCCCCCCATCTCAATGGGCCTTCCTTCCATGCAGCACAAACAAAATGTACCAATTTCTTCCATTCCTTCGCAAGGGCGGCCGGCTCCCACAGCTCCCGGCACAGGCGGAGGCGCTCCAGGTGCAGGGGCACGCAGGTAGGGTTGGAGGCCACTGCCCGCTCTGCCACGCTCAGCTTCTTCTCCAGCACGGCACGGTACGAGGCCCGGCGGCTCTCGGCCAAGTCCGACTTGCCCTCCCCAAACACCGCAGCGCTCTGCTCGTCCTGGGGAGAGAAGTAGGAAAAGCTAATGTGTTATCAGGTCAGCTGTGAGAGTTGTGAAGATAGAGAGAGCAGACAATGGAAAGTTTTAGCAACTAAACAACCACGAGGACATCCACTAATTCTCTACTCTCCCCCTCCCTGACTTTCCACGCCATTGAGAAATCTTGCATTTCACACACCTGTTATTAACAGGCAAGATGTATGAATCAGGGCAGAGATGCCCTGATAGTTCAGAAATGACCTCACGTCTAATGTTCAAAATCTGAGAGTCATTCAGGTTGACTGCATTGACCTCTCTCTGCATTGACCTCTCTCTAATCACCTACCATTCACACACCATTCATGGCCTATTGCCATTATTGATGTTGCGATGTCAGCTGCGTATACTGCAGCAATTGATATTTGCCTGGTCTTCGCTATAAATAACAAATCCACTCACTCAGTAAGTCTGTTGTACATGTACGGATGTTCAATGCATATGAAATCCATAACCGTATAGACTGAAGTAGATAGAGGCAAGTCAAGACACAGAAAAAACACCTTTCTTCACTACTGAACAATAACAGTCACCAGTACCATTAGGGTTATGGCTGATTCAAATCCTAAAAGCTCCGTACCTGGTACCGTATGAACTCCATCCATAGCCTGGTATCTCCTGGCTCTTCCCTTAGCCGCCTGTTGAAATCTCCTGTTTTCTCCGACAGGCTGGCCACCCTCTGATCCTCTGCCTGGTTCTGGTCATCCGTCTGCTCCTGCTTCCCCTTGCCCTGGGCCCACAACGCCGTGCTGGTATCGTACACTCCCAGGGGGTTGGCGGATGATGTTGGCACCCTTGCCCCTAGCAATTTGGGAATACGATTGGGAAGTGTACATCAAACCTGTGGTCCAAACAATGTCTTGATTTTTGGGTAACCACCTCAGGGAGATCACCATTTGGGGAAACAGAGGTTAATGCACCAGTTTCTTATTGATTAAATTCGTGCCAGGGGACATAACCTGACTAATTGACCTGAGACGGTCATTCTAATCATCATCAGTTTGGTTACTTTTCGATGCTTCTGATGTACTATACGCATTTGACTGTTGTGTACATATTTGTTCCCATGTCCTTTGCTGTCTTACCGGTCTCTCCTCTGCCCACTCCCTCTTCCCCTCCCAGAAGGAGGAAGGTCATGGCTTGGTGTGCACCCTCGCTGGCTCCGGTATGGGGAACCGTAGGCACAGCGTCTTCAGATCGAAGCAGCTGCTGACTGACCGTGGAAAAATATCGGTCAGCCGCTCTCTGCTTGATGTCAGCTTTCTTCTTTTTTTTACCACTTTGCTCCGACTCCTCCCAAGTGATTTCCTGGTAGCGAGGGTCCAGGCCCAGAGACGATGTGCCCTTCCGTCTGTACCTGGAATACAGGAACACAGGAAGGTGGATGAAGGAGCTAGTGGTGTGGAGTGGTGGTGGTAGAGATGTTTGGGTTAATTTGAACATGACGATAGATTCAACGATTCAAATAATAATAAGTATGTTATGTATAATGGAACAATAAGACAATGACCTGGCCTGCATGTTTATACTCCAGATGTAAACGTGTTTGTTCGGTAGTGATCCCAACAAATGTCATGATTTAAAAATAATAATCTCAGCAGAAATATACAATTGTGTTACAAAAATTATCATTCCCACTAATATGATAGTTGTCTGTTCAATATGATTATTGCAATATGATTTTAGTACCATATCGATTAGCCCCAGTGGTTTACCTGGCTATGTCCCCCCTGTACAGGGACTTGTAGGTCCAGTTGGCTGAGTCTGGTTTGCCGTCCACGCAGAACGGCTGCTCTGTGGGGGAATGCATGTCATCGAGCCAGCGGAAACGACTGGCCAGTGGAGCATCCTTTTCCCTGGAGGTACAGAAAGACACACAGTGGTACGCACATACATAGACATAAAACAGTGACTAAAGAGCACACACCTTTGCATGACTGTGAAAGTGCATGTGGGTCATGCGGTCAGTGTGCATGTCGGACCTTTCTCTCTCTTGCGCCCTCTTGAGGAGGTCACTGGGATAGACGGTGTCCGAGGACGAGCTCCTGTCCCGCTTCTTGTGGTTTTTCTTCTTTTGCTTCTTCTCCTTCTTCCTCCTTTTCTTCTGTTTGGATGGCTTGCCATCCTCATCTCCCCCCCCCTCTTCCTCAGAGCTCACCTCCCTGTCCATTAGAAATCAAACATAATGTTACCCCACACTCTGTTTATTATTGTGTATTAGAACAGAATAAACAATCACTCGATCAATCAATCAATACATTTAAAATAATAACAAATGTTGGAGCTGATGAAGGTAGAATTGATTAATATTCTAGTATTTATTCATATTGAACAAAATAAAACTATCAACAACAATAATGTTAATTAAAAAAAAGAACATTCATTCTTTTAAAAGGGTTGTTCATTTGAAGGTTGGGCAGCCTAAAATAATAATAATAAAATAATAGAATTTATTATATTACTATTACTTTACGATACAATTATAAATTACTATAGTTGTATCACATCTTAGAGCCCGGTTTTCTCTGTTCATGACCCTAAAACATGCTGCCAAAGCTAGGGATGTTGAGTAGCACTGATAAATAATGTCCATAGCTTAAAAATAACAGTGAGTTGCACTTCATTGAAGCATGACTATTTGTCAAGCTTTACCAGGATAACATTCAGAATAAATATTGAAGTTACGATATGCATAACAGCGTTATCTTAGTAAAGCTTAAGATGGGAATTGATTTATATGTTGTTCATGATAAGCGTCTTTACAGTGATAGCATCAGCGAGAGTAACCAGAGACAGATAGCCGAGATAACCAGAGATATAACAGTGAACTGAAATTCAGCTGGATTATAAATGTATTTTCCTACCTTGGTTCCTCTTGGCTCTGACCTCCGCTGGACTGTAAAACCCGTTGGTTGATAGCCAACGCATCATCAGTTCTGAAGCTCTGATTGGACAACCAGTCTAAATATAGTGGACAGGAGGAAAACAGTCAGAGGATGGAACACTCGGATCAGATGATAAGAGACAATAATAATGTCTTGTTATATAGGCCTAGCCAGGCCAAATACACGGGATACAATAGCTACATTGCAACTGCAATAAATGAGTGATATTATCGCACCTTCAAGTTATGATCATCATTTGCTTGTTGTCGCTTAAATACAATGAACTAGAATCCATAGCTGAGACCTTGAATATTACATCATAACCTCTTTCGATGTATCTAAAATGATTACGATCATAGTTTTAAAAAGTTAAATGTAAGTAGATTAAAATGTTTCCCATTCAGCTGTCAGCTGTTTGACGATAGTGTGACGTTGGGTTAGGTATTGACTTGTTATAAAGGCAATGTCTGTTTGTAAGCCACACTGTTCACAGAAGCGATTTCCACAGCAAACACAATGAGTTCGAATACGTTTACGTTTATAATAACCTTTGGACGAATCGTCAACTTCTTTGGTTCTGACTTCTGCGAAAGCTGGAAATAGCGCCATAGTGTTGTGTTGATACGATGAGCGACGCAGGAAGATGACGTCCTCAAATGCTTTCTCCGCCCCCATTTTGGCCGGTGATGTGATAATAATAATAAAAAACCAACATGGTAGGTTAATATAGTAAAACGTCGTTTTAAATCGATTACAATTTTTAAGAAACTATAAGGTAAAGTACAACGAGAAATCCAATATCACTCCACTATCGGAAGTCTGGGATCAGGGACACCCATGGTAGTACTACATTTTTACTTCATCGGACCGAGTCTACCGAACTATAGGTGTGAAAGGGCCCTTAGTCTCCCCTTATTGGCATAGCTCTTCTACAGTGTTATGTTTGCGTGCAAGCTGCATCGTTTTTTGTCTCGGAACCAATCAAATACTACACTTTTATTTTTACTTTTTATTTCTATACTATTAGTTTAATCTTCAATATTAAGCACCAATTTCACAATAGCACATTCCATGTTTGTAAAAACTAAGGCAAAAAACGCTCATTCTGATTCAGATTCTGACTATATATTACTATTATGACAATATAGTGCAAATATGTACTGTTATGACCTTTTAGAATGGATATATACCATACAGTATGTAGAACACAACTAATTTGAGATTCAAAATTGTCAAAATTATTAAGGTTTGGGACGCATGATCAACACTTTTATGACTACATTTGTGTCTTTGTCTTTATGTCTTGAGTGGTGTGTTGTTATGTGCACGGTCACATTAGTTTTATTCATGAGTGTTCTCTTCAATAATTTCAAATCACACAATCATTATATACATACTACTTTATTTAAACAGTCTACAATGAGCAGCAACAAGAAAAACCTGGAATGAAAGAAGGCATACATGACACAATAAAGATACGTTAACCCTCATAACTCTACAGCCCCCCCTCCCGTTCCCCCGTTCATTCTCTGTGTCTTTAGGGGTCATCAAGGTCAAGGGCGCTGTTGCTGTCATTATCATTGGCAACTAGCACCTCTCTGTTCTCATAGGTCCAGAAGCCATTGAGGTCTATCAGAATGCTGGTGACCGTGTCGCCCTGGCAACTGTTCACCAGGTCCTGCAGGGTGATCTTGTAAGGGTCTTTCGGTTTCACCATGTCAAAGATCTCATCCTGAGAGATAGTGAGGCCAGAGGAATCAAAAAGTTAATTGTGAAAATTATACAATTTGTAACGAGACTGTGTGTGTGTGTGTGTGTGTGTCTGTACCTTGACATCCTGAAAAGAGACCACTTCCTGACCGTGAATCTTCATTTGCTCTTGAATGGCCTTGAGGCAAACAAGACAAACATGAATTTCTGATACAGTGGGCTCATGTGAGTAACATGTGAGTTGTGTGGAACCATCCAGATACTCAAGTTTGAGGCTTATCTTATGTTGCTAAAAAAAAAAAAAAAGCAGAGTATCAGAGTAAATAACTAAGTATCTTCGCATTTACTGAATAATAATAATTAGCGGACGGACAACCCCCGTCTTTATTGTCACGGTCACACCATGCATGTACACCCGTGCACGGCGGCCCTCCCAGTCCACCCCACACACGCCCTCATAGGTGTCGCCGTGATATTGTTCCTCCGCTTTTATCCCATCCATGGCCATCTTCCTCCGCGGTCAGGCCAGGAGCGGTGGGCAGCTAGTGCAGCGCCCGGGGACCACCTCGTTCCAACTGCCGCTGGTAAGGCGACGGTCTTCTTCCATGTTTTTAGATGGGTTATATATACAGTGTATATATATATATGGAGGAACCCCAGGGAGCACGGGGAGAACATGGAAACTCCACAGAAAGGGCTGTTCACGAAATCCCAGCACTGAAGACATGGGGAGAACCAACCATGTCCCAGGCGGGAATCGATCCCAGCCGAGAGACTGTGCCACCGTGCCCCTTCCAATGCAGTTGGAAGTAAAGCAAAAACATGCAAACAAAAGCCTTCCTGTTTAACGTTGTTTTTTGGATAAAACAGTTTTGGTGACGGATTTCAACAGGCTTGAGATCTGCCCCATTTATATTGCTGACACCGACATTGTAGTGGGGCAGACTTAATTCATGCCACTATAATAAATAGCCATGTGAATTTTTTGTATATAAAAGGTGTGTATCGAGGTCAAGGATGCAGATACCCTGAAGAAGTAGTTGAGGGAGAAGACGTTGAGGTATCCCTGGTTCTCCATGTCCAGCAGTTTGAAAATGTACTGCAGAGCCGCCGGTTCCTTCCTGTTCTCCAAAGCCAGCACAAAGTCCAGGTAGGTCTTGTAGTCCTGGGGGGGACCGGGACAGAGACCGGGACAAAGAACCAAAGAAAGAGACGGGATAGGGGGCAGTAGAGACTATTAGGCACACAGTGTGTTGATGGCCAGAGCGGCTTGAGAAATTGGATTCTGGGTATGATGTATTTTCACCATTTCTCCATCGTAAGTGAGGCACTCCTGGTAGACGCGGTCCAGGAAGACGGAGGTTAACGTGGCCGTGCCGTAACGGGACAGCTCGTCCTTACTCAGCATGCCATTGTGGTCCTTGTCCAGGTTCAGATACTGACCTGCACAGACATGAACGCACAAGCACATGGTATATTTCATTACATAGAATAATCAAAAACAATTGTTCCCAATCGTGAACAATCCAGTGATACGTTGCTTTTTCCACACATTTTTGTTTTCATCGTACATTTCTATCATTGACTGCAATCTATTGATCTACAGTATATTAGACTGTATGCTGATGTTCTTATCTTCTAATCCATAGCGAGGAACGACATTTAAACAGCTAACCATAGACTCGAAGGGCCGACGGTGCAGAGAACCAGTTGGACTCCTGACTCTCCTTGGACAGCTCTTCGTCACGCAGCTACAGACACACAACCAGAGGTTATTGGATTTGACACCCACTACCAACAGATGTGCTTCTGTGTCACTGTATTGGGAAAGACGATGAGCTAAATCTGCAACGTACTTCCAGCAGGTCATCCAGAAAACTACAGGCCAGGATGTCCTGGATCTTTATTTTTCCTGTAACACAATTACCCACATAATCATTCAATTCACTTACTTATCCTTTCTATTCCTTTGAATGAAGACGTATATTAAATATAATAATTCAATATGTTGTATTCATCATATTAAATCGTCATAATTTTCCCTCTGCATGTTTTTAAAATTTGAAATGCATTTAGTCCAGATTTCCCTCTCACCTGTACGCAGGGGGTCCAGGAAGAAGAAAAATTTGCGCACTGCAGTGCAGACATAGAATGAGTAGAAGGACTTCTCCAGTCCATCCAGCTGAGGCAGAGTGGGGATAAGCTCTAGGATGTAGTTCTCTAGGTCCTAGAGAGAGACAAGAAATAAGGTTGTGGCCATTGACCTTGCAGCATGGCCAGCAGGCCATGACCTGCTGGCTCCCGTGTTGTGGCTGCTGACATTAACCGGGGCAGGTACTTACCGACTCTCGGAGGTAGCCCTGTCCAGCTACATCGTACAGACTGAGACCTATCCTGGTCTGGTGCAACCACACTATAAACGAAAAACACACACACACAAATACGTGCAACAATAAATACTTGCATACAGAAATAACCAACAATAACTTGCCACGCTTCATGAAAATGTGTACCATACTTGGAATGTATTGGTAAATATACACAGAGTGCAATATAATTTGCACTCTCTGAGCCAGAGTCCAGCATCATGTAAAGAGTAATGAATGGACTGAAAGGAGAATGGAAAATAAGATTCCATTCCAGACCTTTTCTCATGACGTAATTGAAGAACTGCATGATGGAGATCCTCCCATAGGGGTCAGTGTGTAGCAACTTGCCATACACTCTGGCTGTGAAAAATGGTCTGCAAGATGGGATCAGAAGAGAGATGGGTAGGAGACACATACAAAGAGAGAGACACTAACCACTGCTCTAAATGCTCTCTAAACATAACAGATGGGAAGTCGTTGAATTCCACAGTTGTTCAGTGAAGATATTAGCCAACAGACAACAGAGTGAAAACCAAACCACTACATCTTGTAGTAGTCTTACAATCATGTAAACAAAACAGAGAAATTAACAGCTAAGCCACCCTGGCGAGTCCCCGCCCATCCCCGATGCCCACGGCACTGGCAATGTTTGAAACAAACACACACACAACAATCTATGTTGGAGCAAAGTTGGTCAAGGTCCACTGGACCTAGGCCTGGACCTGGAAGTAGGCCTACCAGTACAGTATGCAAGTATGCACTCAGTTTGCACAAAACATCCTATCAGGGATAAACAGGCTGATTGCAATGGTGTTGGATTCCCCATTCATTTTAGTATATTGTTTATATATTGCTGCTTATGTTCTTTACACACTTGCACTTAGGCCCCGCCTTCTCTCCGACCTTCAGGTACGCCTCATAGCTTATCATGGCCTCCTCCCCTGACATTGGAGGCACTTGGTGTTTGTCCAGTAGGAACCATAGATTCTGCATCAAAGAATATGGATGTCAGAGAATAAATAGGTGATGCAAACAGACAACCTGTCTTACATTATTTTAAAAAATGGTTACAGAAATAGAGAGTGAGCAAGTACCTGTAACTCCTCATTGTCGAGTAACTCTCTGCTTTTCCGCTGTAAAAACACAGCCCTGGACTCCTCTCTCAGTTTCTGGAGCAAGACCTCATCCTCTGCTGGCAACTGCTCACAACAGTATTTCAAATGTCATTTTTGCAGTGGTGGAAATTAACTATAGAATTAAGTACATTTATTCAAGTACCGTACTCAAGTACAAATCTGAGGTACTTGTACTTTACTTGATTCTATGCTCTGCTACTTTATACTTCTCCTCCACTTCATCTCAGAGGGAAATATTGTACTTTTTACACCAATACCTTTATCTTCTATATTTACCAGCTTTAGTTACTAGTTCATTTGCTGATTTAATGTAACAACACATAATACAAATATAATCAATAAATATATTATATTATACCAAAACGAATGTATTGGTCTGCAGGGGGAACACAATGCATCAATGCATGCATCCAACCCTAATTATTACAATCCAATTATATCTATTATTCTAAAATGGGCCATTCTGCATAATGACTACTTTTGGTTGTTCATATTTTGATGCTAATACTTTTGTACTTTTACTTCAGCAAAAATGTTTCAATACAGGAAGTGTACTTGAAACCGAGTATTTCTACAGCATAGTACTGTGATGGAAAAATCCCTATCTCTTAATCGCTATCCCATTCCAAATTGTGTTCTAAATGTGGTATAACCTCTTCTTGACTTGTTATTGTGTCATGGTGTGAGCTGAAGCTGCGTTGGCGCGTAGCTGCTGGCCATAAAGTTAAGCAGGGACACCACCCTTTTTGCCCCCCCTTCACCCTGTCCCCCAATGAACCACTAATGCAAACATTTGTATTTTTGAGTAAGGACAGATCCTCCCGCGGGTGGGGGGCTGTGTTTAAAGACTGCTATGTTCAGGGCTCACTAGGAGGGAGAGATGCATGCATGCATGACATAATGTTCGATCCTGCGACTATTGTGTGGTTCTTGCATTTAGAGCTCTATCGTCGTTGCAATAAAAAGGGAAACGTCTTGGCTGAATCATTATCATCATCTTCCACACATATGATGGTAACAGCCAAGTACATCTAAGGCGAAGTTACCCTGTAGTAGAAGCGAGGAATGGTTTTGTATGGGCTATCTTTGTTGCCTCCTACTTTCCACTCGGAATAATACTTGGTGAAAAGCTCCGTTTCTTCTGCGTTCTTTTCGTCTGCACTCCTCTCATCTGTCCCATAATAGAAAACAAGTATGATTTATATAATACCGTAATACATAACATGACAAAGTATTACTAACATCAATGACAATTTTGCACTACTTAGTGAATGTAGCTTATTAGCTCTTGGTAGGAGCAGCTTGCTATTCTACCTTTAATCGTTCCGTAGGCTAATCTTCTTCTTAAAATATCCGACCAGTGCGTGGTTTTCTCATCGGCCATAGTTTAAAAGAACACTGCGCCAAAAAGACAACAGTTAACATATATTGACAGACAAATTATACACAGTTGGCTAATGGTGCGTTCCAGTTAGAGTTGCAAGTCGGACTTCCGACTTTGGAATAGGAAGTTTTAGGGGAACGCCCCCTGAAGGATTCCAACTCGGAAAGTCAAAACCACACAAACCCAACTCACCATGTGATTGAATAGTCTAAACTGTGTGTGACCCGTCACAGACCCGTCTGGTCCCTCACAGACCACCGCAGGCAACGTAGCAGATTGCTACATAGTTGGAATAGCCGTCACATTTGGCATATTTCTTTCTGACTGACATGGTTTTTCCATTGTCATTGCCATTTTATGAGGTGTGTATTTAAAAATGTAATCACTAAAACAATATCAATAACAATGTAACTAATATAATGATGATAATAATGATTTTAAAGTAATCTTTTCATTTCACTGCATTCATATTTATCCTTGGGGGTTACCCCCTTAGTTGTAGCCGTGCTCCCTGAGACATGCTGCCAGATATCCAGGGGCAGCGACCTCTGCAGCAGGTTCTGATTCTAAGACTGAGTGGTTGGACATTTGCTGGATATTAACAAGGGGATAGGCCTACAGCCCCCCCTGAAGAATTGTTACTTTACCGTTGTGAGGGGGTTTAGGTGCCCCAGTGAACCTGGGAGCTGACCCTACCAGGGGCAACAACAGACTTTGTTGTTGCAGATCTGCGGCCGCATGTTTTGGACACTCGGGTAAAGAGAGGTGCAGAGCTGTCAACTGATCACCACCTGGTGGTGAGTTGGATCAGATGGTGGGGGAGGCTGCTGGACAGACCTGGTAAACCCAAGCGGGTAGTGAGGGTGAACTGGGAACATCTGGTGGAAGCCCCTGTCCGTAGGGTCTTTAACTCCCACCTCCGGAAGAACTTCTCTTGTATCCCGGGGGAGGTTGGGGACATGGAATCCGAGTGGGCCATGTTCAGAGCCTCCATTGCAGGAGCTGTGGTCAGAAGGCTGTCGGTGCCTGTCGTGGCGGCAAGAACCCGCTGGTGGACACCAGCGGTGAAGGAAGCCATCAGGCTGAAAAAGGAGGCCTTTCGGGCTTGGTTGGCCCAGGGGTCTCCCGAAACAGCAGACAGGTACCAGGAGGCTAGGAGGGCTGCAGCCTCAGCGGTCGCCGAAGCAAAAACCCGGGTGTGGGAGGAGTTCGGGGAGGCCATGGAGAAGGATCTTTGGTTGGCCTCAAAGAAAACCGTTTGGCGACTCAGGAAGGGAAAGCAGGGCTTAGCTCAGGCTGGACTCAGTCGGGGAGGAGAACTCCTGACCCAGACTGAGGATGTTGTCGGGCGGTGGAAGGAACACTTTGAGGAACTCCTGAACCCGACCAACACGCCCTCTCAGGAAGAGGCAGAATCTGAAGCCTCAGGGGAAGCCTCACCCATATCCTTGGAAGAGATCGCAGAAGTAATCAAACAGTTCTTTGTGGCAAGGCGCCAGGTATGGATGAGATTCGCACTGAGATGCTGAAGGCTCTGGACATTGTGGACCATTGGACCACAACTTCAGGAGGAGCAATATGGTTTCCGTCCTGGCCGTGGAATAGTGGACCAGCTCTTTACCCTTGCTGGGTTGTTCGGGGGGGGCATGGAAGTTTGCTCATCCAGTCTACATGTGCTTTGCGGACTTGGAGAAGGCTTATGGCCGTGTCTCCTGGGAAATCCTGTGGGGGGTACTGCGGGAGTATGGGGTGCCGGGGCCGTTAGTACATGCCATTCAGTCCTTGTACAAACAAAGTGAGAGCTGTGTCCATATTCTAAGTCGAGCACGTTCTCAGTGGGTGTTGGGCTCTGCCAAGTTTGCCCCTTGTCATCAATTCTGTTTGTGATTTTCATGGACAGAATCTCAAGGTGTAGCCGAGGTGAGAAGAGTGTCCGGTTTGGGGACCTCAGAATTGCATCCCTGCTCTTTGCAGACGATGTAGTTCTGTTGGCTACATCAGACCGTGACCTCGAGCATGCACTGGGGTGATTTGCAGCCGAGTGTGAAGCG
>OMOU01094053.1:0-18195 GCA_900312585.1 Malacocephalus occidentalis
ACACACGCATGCATCCACACACACACACACACTGTAAAAATGAACCAATTCACACACACATGCATACACACACATGCATACACACACGTGCATACACACACGTGCACACACACACGTGCACACACACACACACACACACACACACACACACACACACACACACACACACACACACACACACACACACACACACACACACGGTTGAAGCTGAGCAGAGTCTGATATGTGGGTGTGTACTGAGCTACAGATAGCTCTACTTCATGTAGTCAGGCACAGAATAGTAACATTTTAGAGTAGCATTTTGTAACAAAATGTATAAAATACACCAATTTGCAATTGATGAGCAGAGATCAAATTGAATTCAAATGTACAAAGGTTATGCACAAATTGAACTTGTATGTATTTTGAAAACAGTCAATAGACTAATTCAACCCATCAACCCTACAGATAACTTAAATCGTCCAAGCAGAGAAGCATCCATTGCATGAGGCGTCTTACCAGAGTGGCGTCCTTGGACCCCACGCTGGCTCTCTGGACCAGCAGCTTCTTGTCTCCCAGCTGCATGCCGTTCAGCCCTGCGATCGCCTGCGCACACACACACACGATTTGACTGGAGATAAATACTTAATGCTCATAGCAGAAAGAGACTTGTGTTAACCTCTTCAACTCCTCTGCCTCGCCCTCAGGTTTGGGCTGAGAATAACATACACCAAGTTAAAAAGAGGGTATATTTCTACAATTTGTAATCTTGGTATCAAATGGAAGAAAAAACCTGCAACATTGATGTGCAAATGAATGCATGTGGATGCTGCTGGGTCAAAGTGAATAAAGCTACAACACAGCATACATGGAAGGTTTAATTTCATCCTGAAATAAATGATACATTTTAGAGTGAACACCTAGTGCATTATCATTTGGTAGGGCCATAACACTACAGCTGATGAGTACCTGGGGCAAAATGTGATGCCAATAAAGATTTGATGCCAAAATCGATGGCGATAAAGACTTCCTGTGAACACTTCTGTGAATCCAAAAAAGAAAAAGAAAGCGGATGTTCTTCTGTGGTGTTCAACAAAGTTATATCGCCACCTACTGGCCTGGTACGCTTGTGTGAGTGTTAAAATTCAACGTTGGGAAAATGTTGTGGAAGAATACATTTTGGGATGAGGTCTGAGCAACTCTACCTTGATTGCAATTGGGTGCCGTTTCAAAACGGTGCTTGGACACTGGATTACCCATTTGAGGTGGTTTTTACGAAGAAGAAAAAGTTGAAAAGAGAGCGGTGATGCGGTGATGCTGCGGTTACCTGGTCGTTGAGGTTGACGTCTACGTATTCACAGAAGGCGTATCCTTTGGAGAGGCCGGTGGCGCTGTCCTTCACCAGGTTGAAGGCCTTCAGAGGGCCGAATGATGTCAGCAGCTCCTTCACCTGGCAACAGTAAGAATATAGGAGTAGGGATCATGGAGACGTACAGAGTACCAACACACCCACACCTGTACAGGAAAGGTCTGTCATGTTGTCTTCCTCTCCCTCCTAATACACCATAAAGCAGGGGTATCAAGCAGGCCGAATGCTACTCAGCGGGGTCCGGACTAAAAGGCACTATATGATATGATTTGATGTATTCTGTGCGCTACACAGCTTTATCATCTCATTAGCTTAATACTTAATACTACTACTGAATACACACAAGGCTAGAGTCTGAGATATTTAGGAAAACGTGTTTCATTGCTCATTGCTCATTGCAGATAAAGTGAACAAATCCCTAAGAAAGAATAAATCAATCCGGTTTATCAAAATGCCTCCCGGACCACATTGTTTGACACCCCTGCTGTAAATTGTATTTGGAAACATTTCTGGAAGGAGACACCATAACATCTGCACACTAGTTTCCCTGAGGGAGACACTTGGTATGAATCCAGTGCTGATTCAAATGACACAATGTTTATAACCGGGCAACAGACCTGGTCATCATTCAGGTAGTTGGGGAGGCCGCCGATGAAGAGCTTGTGTGCCGAGTCGGGCACCACCGTGGACACCACGCCTGCGTGACAAGAGGTCAACAAAACAAATGAGATGATAGAAGCTACAGTTCCAGAATGAGGAGATCATTAGAGGACGAGGAAGACTGTGTGGCAGTGGGCACCTGGTACGTAGACGCTGGGGTTCTCACTCATGCCAGGCAGGGGCTGGTAGTCGTGGGGACGTCTGATCTTGAGACTCTGACCCTGGAAGATGATGCCATCGAAAGCCATGGCCTGGGTCGTCTCATCCACCGAGCGGAACTATGCATGAAGACAAACACAACAGGGTTCGTTGATGAGATGGAGCCAATCTAGAGGATACCGGAACGAAGGAGAGGATACTGGGCAGGAGTCCAACCTCAAGGAAGGCGAAGTTCTTGTCCTGGTTGATCTGGACTGCAAGGACAGGATTTCCGGGGGCCTGAGTCAGACCGCCCAGACGCATCTGAGCGTTGAAGAAATCCATCATAGACTCCTACACAAAGAAGGAGGGACATTTTCAAAAATGCGATTGTGCTGGAAAGTGATGCTATGGTTTTTGCCGTTAAAAGCCAACATACACTGTCCAATACAGCACAACGTGCATCGTCCGTTACCTCTGTGATTCCAAAGGGGATGTTCCCCACGTAGAGCCGGCGGGCCTGTCGGGTCATCTGGCTGCCCACCACGGGAACCGGTGTGGGGGTGACCGCCAGGCCGTCCGGGGTCATGGTTGGAAGCAGAGCTGTGGCTGGGATCTGGCCGGCAGCTGGAGGACAAGCAGAAGACATAAACGTGAGTATTGAGGTGTCTGAGTGTGGTTCTGCCGCTGTCCGACACATTGGGATATAAGGACACAACATTAGAGGCGCGTTTAATAAACAGGACAACAAAACACAAATAGCGATAATGATCATATTTAGCTTATCATTTTGAACCAAAACATTACCATCCATCAGCTAGAAACATGGCAGAGGAATAGACATCTCTTCTCTGATTTTATATTACGCCTATAGAATTCAACAGCTGGGAGAACCATTCAACCACACTCCAATGCTCGACTTCAGTGGGAGGTTACGGGGGCCGTGGAAGAGGAGGGGCTACCTTGCATGGCTTTGTACTGCATGGGGGTGACATGTTCGAAGCCGGGCGGCGGGACGTCCCAGTACTTCTTCACCTTGATCTTCTTCTTCTCCCGGTGCGGGGAGCGGCTGTGTGGAGGACGAGAGCACACATGAAGGGGAGAGTGACTCCGTGTGGACGTGCATGTCATGTATGTGATGGACAGCAGCGGCGGGGGAGAAAGAAGACAGGCCCGTCTCTTCAGGTGTGGTTCCGTCAGATACTTGTATTGTGTTAAAACCATATCCAGAATAAACCCAAGCCTCGTTAGTTAATCAGTAGATGGCTAAATACTCAGCCTTGCCTTCCATCTGCAGACATGCTTCAGATATCTTTGTTGTTTTTTTTGGGAAGCATTAAAGCGGCCGTGAAAGGAAGCCGCTTTTCAAAATAAGGGTCCCGGTTGTTAAGTGTCAAGATTTATGGGGCTGGTCTCCACAGAGAGTGGAGTGGTGTTTTAACAATGCAGAAAACAGCTCAGTGTTATTTTTGCTGTATTACCTTACAGCAATCTCTTGGGGTTGGTTGGTTGGTGAGCTGAAATGACAGTGGAAAGGTTTCACATTTCTCTCATATCAAACATAATGCTGCTGAGTAACAACTGCACCACACACAGCGAGGGCCAAGCCTCATCCAGTGGCTTGGCTTTCCTCCATTCATAATTCATTCCTTGGGACGCACGCTTGCGGCGTGACTGGAAGCATGCCAACAGGCCGCTTGGCAGGGCGTACGTACGGCGGTCGTGCACTGGACCACAAGAAAACAACGTCACTTTGCCATTGTACAAGCCTGTCACTTGTCTCTCAAAAAGTACACTGACCATTTAATTAGTACATTACATTTAGGCTGAAGATGTGGAGATGGATGAACGTACTTAAGCTCCCTGGTAACGACATCACAACTGCACTCAAAAGCACATGGAGTAACAAATGGTTACAAAAATTACAATTTTTGATTTATGGCCAAATTGCAGTTTGTGTTAAAATCACAAGTCAAGTCCAGCTCTACAGCCAATGATTATTTTGTTGCGTCGCTGGGCCCTTAAGTCATACCAGGGTTTCCCCACAGCTTTTCCCACAGACCAGGGTTTCCCCACAGCTTTTCCCACAGACCAGGGTTTCCCCACAGCTTTTCCCACAGACCAGGGTTTCCCTACAGCTTTTCCCACAGACCAGGGTTTCCCCACAGCTTTTCCCACAGACCAGGGTTTCCCCACAGCTTTTCCCATAGGCGAGGCACAGATCCTCAACTAAATTACTGACCACCAAATTCACTTTTTTTTTTTTTAACAATAAAAGGCTTTTTAAAAAGATGAGCACGTCCGTTTACGGCATCATCTGCATTCAATTTGACCGAACATAACCTACTATTAGGCCAATATTATATCTATAACAGTGAAAATGCACTAGACCGAAGACTTTGCACGAGCGCGAATGGGTGTGTGCTCAACACCTGCCCGTTGTGATTCATGTGTTTGTACACTAAACTTGGAAAAGTCTGCACTGAAGATTCCCTGGCTGGGAATCACCTCTCCTTTTGCCTTGGCTTTCACACCATTTTTTCAGCTTTTCGGTTTTCATTTAACACCGCTAGAAATGGACCATGAACTATCTCATTTGTTAATTTGCCAACCCTACCACTTTTCCTGGGAGAGTCCTGGATTTCACCGTCTTCTCCCGGTTTGTCCACCCGGAAACGACATTCTCCCACAGTTCTTCCAAATCGGGAGAATGTTGTTTTGTTTTGTAGCTGCTGCATGTGTCTACGTGGCTGGTTAACAGGGGCCCGTCTAATGTTTTGATATCAAGCGGCTATCATGCAACACAACAAGACGCCTAGAGAGTTGACTAAGAGGCAGAGGAGGTCGTTTATAGTGCCCTCCAGAATTCATGGCACCCTTTATCAAAATTAAGACAAAAAATTGCATTACATGAACAGTTATGGACTTAAAACGTTAAAAGAATATTCATTTTGTGATGTTTGTTTTATAATGTACGCATTCGTTTCCCATTGAAGACCGCTATTAGAGTGTGAACAGAGTAAACATGCACTGCTCATTCAGCATTTGAGACAAAAAACTCGTTCGCCCATTAAGGTTAGTTGTAAATCTCTCATTAGAACCAACATGAAAAAAGTCTTAAATTAGAAGCCTAATGCAATTGCGGTAGACCAATATGATCCATGGGCCATCATTTGAGAAATTTGTAGAAATGCCATAGTCATCAATTAGCTATATTTGTTTATATCCATTTCTTGACTGTGCTATATGGTAATTTTGTGGGAAACCCTGCACACTGCTGTGTGAATCCGTCATGCAAATACATACCCAACATTTAAACAAAAATGTACACATTTTTCATTTTTTGGATAGTTGATGGACCAGATGCACATCACATATTGATGAACAATGTACAGGAATATAGCAGTATATTTTGTGCCAACTACTGAGTAGTAGTCGTATTTCTTCTGGAAACTTAAGGTGAAACTTAAGGTAATAGAGAGATGACTGGACGCTGACTGCCCGTATGTGATGGTATCCACCCTGAGGGAGGACTTCAAAGTCAATGGTTGAACAAAGCACAGTGAGCCGGTGTGATCCCAAGGTAACAAATTCCACATTTAAAAACATGTTCAAAAGAACTCAATAGAAATATGCATTAGGACGTATACACGGGTTGTTTGGCTACGCCCCAGTGCAACACCTCCATGAGGGTGTACGGCATATTTGGCATGCTGGTAAACAAACGGCACATGCGTGTCATCTGCTAGATCGGGTGTGCGCTGCAGCGACGTAGGTTTTGTGCCTTTTATCAAGTCCTGCAAGAACCATGAGGGCACAAAACGCCAGTCTGCGTTTCTCCACTCCGCATGAAGCAGCCTGCGACATGCCCCTTCTGATGCCCACATTGCATGTCCCTCTGGTAAAGCTAATAATGCACAGGAGTAGTTTTGTCTCTGCATCTTGGTCGTCTGACGCAGGAGCCAGAACATTACAGTGGAAAAGTGGGCCACAACTAACCGGTAAATAGAAATTGGCACAACATTTCAAATTCTAAAAACATGTTTTCAGTCAAGCCTTCTGGGTCTGAATGAATAATCAAGGTACATCTTAGATTTAGTGATGCGTTTAAATCAGATCTTTAGTGCATTTGATGATAGTTTGTCAGATGTATACTGCTCTTAAAGGTGTGCTGATGAATACAACAACTTAAAACATACAGATCTTGTATGGCAGAGGAATATGTGGGGCGGGGGCCAGGTATGGCCCGTGGCCACAGAACACCAACCTGCGGCGCGGTCGGCGCTCCTTGCTATCCCGCCGGTCCCGGCTGCGTCTGTCCCGGTCTCGGCTCCTCCTCTTCCTCTCTCTGCTGCGGCTGCGGGACGGGGAGCGGCGGTGGTGGCGATTCTCCTTGTCCCGCTCCGCTGTGGGAGGAGAGACAGAAACGGGGTTCTTAGGATCACTGCATGCGGGAAGGGGGCGTTTGTTTGTTGATCACGGTTACATGCTTGTGTTACCAAAACTAAAAGAAAACTACAAAAGGATGCCCGGATTGAAAAGGCATCTTGAGTTGACTTGTCTCGGTTCAAAGTGAGAATAACTGCTATTTTGCCATTGGTTAATAACAATCAGAAGACCAAATGCAAGTACAAATTCATGAGGGAGTCAGTGTCTGCAGAATGGTCAGATTGTACGTCAATCTTGCCATTTCAATACAAACATTTGTGTTAACCAAATGTAGTTAGGTTCATAATACCACAGCACGAGTATTGGGTGGAAACAAAATAACAATGGTTAACAACCTATTGACTGCTATGCCATTACATTGGTGTGTTGCCTTAGAAACACTGGACCTACTTTAAGTTGGGAGATGTGTGCTATGCGGAAAAGCTGTAAAATATCTTTAATTGGGAAGGATGCAGCTGCTCTGCGAACGTGACCCTTAAGGCGACACCATGAGAATGTTGTTAGTTAATAGGGTTTAGTTAATAGGGCTAGGACCAACACGTGTCACCCCTTCGACGTTATTGCGTGTGTGGTGCCTGTCCAACATAATATATGGTTAATGTATGTGTGCGCGCGCGTGTATGGAGAACTGAAACCCTCCAGCAAATAGACAAGACCCCGTCCTATTGACATACAGGCGGCACTAATACAATCTAGAGGCCGTTTACGTGAACAATGGTGCATTACCTTGTTTGTTTTCGGAAAGTTGTCTTTCGAATTCGTCGAAGTCCGACATCTCTGTGGTTTGCAAAAAATAAAAAGACCTTGATGGGACAATAAATGAAACCGGGCTAGCTTATAAGCTAGCAGGCAAGTAACCAACACTTTTGTAAGATGTGTTTTCCTATCGTAACCCGGTCTTTTATTTGTATACTATAACTAGTTCCAAACAGCGTTAGAAAGATAAATCAAAACAAACACAATTAACGTAGTCTTAAACCAATCTACACGTCTCTGTTTGGGATGCATTCGATAACATTGAACATCGAAAACGTGTTCGCATGGTTTAGCTTGCTAACCTATGCTAAGCTAACTGGTAGCAAAGTCCAGGAGAACGGGCCTGTCGGGGACCAGTTAGCATGCTACAGAAAAAACAACCGATCGGGTAACACGTCGCTGAGCGACATGCTAAAGAGACTCACTGGTGGAGCAAATGCACGGTTTCGCCTTCACACGTCCAATATGTCCGATATACAAGTGTATAACTCGGCTAAAACGATAGCCGCACACTTAGTGTACCCGCTTTTCGACGTCTCTCGGCTACAGCGTAACACCGGAAGTTAATTATCTCCGGGTTTCCGGTATTTGGAACATGTACTCCAACCCGACTACAACATGCATGGTAAAGGGATTGCATTCATATAACGCTTTTATCCAAAGCGCGTCGCGGTTGCCTCACATTCACCCATTCGTACACCGGCGGCAAGGACAGAAACAACGCGTCAGAGGCAGTTGGGCGTCTCACTCAGGGACACCTCGACACTGAGCCAGGCGGCAACCTGCTGGTTGCCAGACAACCGCTCTCACCTCATGTCAACCTCAAGCACCGAACATGCACAATTGCTAGTAAAACATGGAGCCGTGGAGGATTTGGGTTCAATTAGATATTGAAGGGGGGATCTTCCATAAGATAAGGGTATTGCATTGAGATGATACTGATTATGCTTTTGTTTATTTCACGAAAGGAGCAATGGCGAATGTTGTATTGTTGTACAAGAGGATGAATGTGTATGTTTTTTTCAAGGTGAATCATATTCTGAACAAACTGTATAAAAAAGTGAATCATGTTTTAGAAATAAACAATCCAAGGTCGTTGTATTATTGATATGTATCCTACTTGAGCCTGTTATGAAACATTAATTATTTCCAGTAGGTATATAAAGTTTTAACTCGGCGATAAACAACATGACAAGGCGTGTGATAGGAGTCCAAGTTAAAACTATACAAAATGGGTTATATGGTTAAATAAATATTCAGACAATGAATAGACAAAGGTTGTTTTTTTTGGTAAAAAAGAAAACATGATTATATGCGTTATCATTTAACAAAAGTTGTACTGTACAACACACAAGTGAATAATCTCTGACCCATATCTAATATTAAGAATGTGTGGGGATAGTGGATTAATAAAGGTACCTTTACATGTTTTCTTAAAAGTCTTGCTCATTTATCATCACATTATACAGTTAACATGAATCATTATCATACACAATGATTTTGTTTCTTTCAAAAACAGTCAAAATCTCAAAAGGACCCATATACACTACAGACCACAACAAGACTGATTCCACATGCATTTGAGGTGACACATTGAAAAGCTATCTAATATTTGTCTTTTGCACATCATCACAATCTATTGCTTTCCCTAACAGCCTGCTTTGCTTATTGATGAGAAGTAACCAGTTCAGTCCTGAAATCAAGCTTCCAAAACCCTAAAACCATTGTTGAAAATTATGAAAGATACTGTAAATTTAAGTCATGTTTCTAATCAAATGAACACGATTATCACATTACCATATGTTACTAAAGGGGAATTAATGTCCTATACAACTGGGCATAGTATTATACACACATATGGGCAAAGAGAGTTATAGGGTTATATCCAACTGAAACCACAGCCGTCACAACCATTCAACTTTTAACTGAATGATCTGCTGTTTTTCATGCAGCCAGTGAAATGATACACGACTTGTATACAAACATCTTTGATAACCAGATAAATTACTTGCATTTGTTTGCTAGATAACAAGTATAAAAATAGTTTCAAGACATATAAAACATCATTGTGTACCACTCCTTTTCTGGTTCAATGTCAAAGCAGTTGGCTTTGCTTTATGAAAAAAGGGTTCCCTAAATAAGTTCCTACACTAAGACGGATAGGAACAGAAGCAGCCACTTTCATAGTGATCCTCTCTCAACAAATAACCAAAATGACATCTAAGCATTCTTAAAAATGCAGCCACTCAAGCTATTTGTTTTTCTTCTGATTGATCACAACAAACACTGTAAGCCACAAAGAAAAGTCTGAAATATTGGGTCTCAAAAGATAAAATATGAAAGAAAAAAGAATCCAATTACAAAGACGCATAAAAAGGAGATTAAGATCTTTCTCAAAAATAAAATATAATCTTAAAACTAAAATTGTTTTCAATTATATAAATATTAAAACATATATATTTTGATTATCAATTTATCATTTAAGCTACCTGGATTTTAAATTATCCACCTTAAAAAGATGGAATATGAACAGTCTCTATATTAGACAAATAAGCCATCTCCTCAATAGCCAGAAAAACCTCAGAAAAACAAATCTCCCAACAGTTCTTACAATGTATCCAAATCAGCTGAATCAGACCCTTACAATTGAACTGTAAATACTGTAAAATCGTTTGCAACAGGTGCACTTTTGCATTCACATCTTGTGTGAATGTTAAGTCTGCTTGACACCTAGTTCAAGCAGGTGAGTATAATATTCCATTCATAGTTAATTAACACTGATGTCCTCCAGTGCTCCAGTTATCACCAATCACATCCATCAACCTCCTGAACCAAACAAATGACAGCTATGCTTTCCCCTGCCCTCACACACAGTCTCTGCTGTGTCTCTTATTTCCTTTGCACGTTTTAAATTTGGAAAATGCTTAAAAACACACTTCTAAAACCAAAGGCATTATTTGTCAATTGTTTCAATTGCTCTTGCCTTACAGTGATTATTGTGTAGGTAGTGATGAGGAATATTTATCAACCGTTAAAATAAAGAGCTGTTAGGCATACATATTTGTCTTAAAGGGGAGTGTCCGAACCACACTTTCCATGACCACACTTTTCATGGCCAATGTGAAGGCAAAAGAGTTCCAAAGGCCTCTGGACATCAATATACATATGAGGGTGAACCTGCCGCAGCGACTCACCTGCCCTCCCTAGCTGCCCACCCCAACGTCCTGTGGAGTAAGGTCCTCTACTCCTCTCCTCAGTGTCTAAACCTGTATGATATAGGAAGAAGCAAGTTGTTCTTTTTCAGGGCCTGCACCCTGCTGAGTGTCTCCTCATCCATGGTGATGTAGCAGCGCCGGGCATAGTCCAGTAGCTTCTCCTTGGAAGGATCAAACTGGCCCACCTCCACCACCTTTTCAGGGGCCACTAGGAGCAGTTCTGCTATGGGCGTGGTGGAGGCTATCGTGTTTCGGTCCACACCGTGGATCTGGAAGGCTTTGGACATGTTCTTCAGACGCTGATATGTCAGTAGGATCTTCTTGTAGCGGAAGAGAACGCCAGCAGCATCTTTCACTGGAGAGGAGAACAACAATAAACAAAGAGGATTCATGAAAATAAGTTTTGTTTCGCATAATGACACTTAAGTTAAGAAAGCGTTCATTTCAATATTTGATTATTTTCAATTATCAGTCACCTCTTTGTCGCTCCCTCGGTGCCTGGAAAATCTTCCTCCTCTTTATGGTTAGTCTGTTAGAATTCATGGCCTCTGGCAACACATGCTCTCCTGTTATCATTTGCTCTTCATCCAGATAGCTTTCCTGCTCCAGGTACTCCTCCGATTCACCCAGGAGTGAAAGAGGCTCTGATAAGAGAGTCCGAGGACAATCTGTCAGCATGACTAGAAAGATGAAGCACCAAAAGAAAAGCCCAATCTGTCATTTATAGTTTCCTTGTGAAATAATTCTGCATGACAGCCAAACCACCTCACCATGACCCACGTTGACATGGCTGCTCATTTCACTGATGGTCGGCCTGGTGGCCTGGTTGCCGCCAATGCTGCTGGCGGTGGAGCTGGTGCTGCTGTGGCCAGGCAAATGTGCCTGGGATGATGCAGAGTTGAACAATGCATTGAGGGAGCCCAGCTGATTGGCCATTGTGTTGGAATTTTTGGAAGCCAGCATTGTTGAAGGCGCAGGCCTCCGTTGGTTGAACTGCCGTGTGGGGAACTCGGACTTATGCAGCTCTGTAAGTAGGAAGTAGTCATAAACAATTAGTGTGTTGATGTGGGATGTTACAAAGAATCTAATGGTTGTATTCATGCCTACCAGCGGGACGATCTTCATCCCTTCTGCCCCTCCAATTGAATCGCCTTGATTCATACCCTATTAAAACACCGGTAGGAATTTAGCTTTTCCATTCTGGCAGATCTATTGGCAAATAGCCAATACATCATCCATGAGCACTTGTGATAATAAAGTCGCAATCTTTTATTACCATTACTGTAGTGGCTCTGACCATCGCCCTGACCCTGGCTTTTTGTGGAGAAGATGAAGCGGTCCAACTGGCAGCGGAGGAAATCCCTCTCTTCCTCAAGGTCCTCGATCCTCTTTTGCAGCCATGAGTTCTTCTCCAGAGAGATCTGCAGTTGGGTCCGCAGGTTGGTGATCAGTATGTATGAGTTACTTGGGCCGGACGATCCAGTTGTTGGTGCAGATTCTGTGAGGGAGAATGAAAATGTATAGTAGAAAGAAAAACGAACAAAAACAAGCTTCCGACGTTTTATAGGAATACGATTAAAAACCAACCAAATGTTAAATGGTGCATTGTGATACTCACCCTGAAAATTCTGATCAGTCTGGTTGAAAAACCCTTGTTGTTCAAAGTTGCTCTCTTCATACGGGATTGCTATTTCATAGGTGTCCTCGTTTTTTGGAGCTAAAGAGAAGATTGCGTCAATTAGTTATTTGTTAAGACTTATTTGAACAAGCTAAAACACCCCACGTTTAATAACGTACTCTGTAGTTGGATGGGCGCTGTGTGGTTCTTGTTTGTGGAGGCAGAATCGTTTCTGGTCTCGTCCTCCATCACGTCCCTTTAAACGAAGCACAAATGCTTCGTTTAAAAAATAAAAAAAAAACACTTTCAGTGTAATAACAACAAGCAGACGCTCTTGTCGCTTCACTTCACATGATGAAGGCACACTCTTGGTCGTCTGTTTGACCAAAACATAAACATAAATATGTTAATTGTGTCTAATTACGACTGCGTGTCTCGTGTGTTCACCATGCCCGGTTCTGTTGACTCGAGTCCGGCTAGCGTTAGCGCTACATTTAGCATCAATTTAGCCACAAATATAACACATTCCCCATCTTGCTCCAATGTAGATGTTAACTTGCGCCACGCGAGAAAGATACTTTCGTATGACACGCGTTTTGTAGAAATATAGGCGCGTACCTTTTTGCAGTTGTAATAACTTCACAGCTCATACGTAACAAGATGTTATTACTCCGTCATATCTCCTCATGAATCAAGTAGCCGCTAGCTAACAAGCTAACAATAACAATTATCGCTATCGCCCCGCCACGTCCCGACGTCACTTCCGGTAGTAGTAACAATACCGTCGGGGACTCAATGAAGACCTACGATAGACAAAGGGTTTGCTTGAGTTATTATCTATGGTTATTAACAACACGTTTAATAGGCAGCGTATGAAACGTCACTATGCACAGAGAAAAAGTAATACATCATATGCAAATTGATGGAATGATAAATCAGCGTTGATATACGTAGGTTTCCGACGCTTGAGCCCCGGACCAGTTTCATACAGCCCACTTGGCAACAGCATGGTGGGTGCGTGTGTGTGTGTGCGTGTGAGAGAGATATGGAGGGGGGACAGCGACAAACAGAGGAAAAGAGAGAGAACTCATAAAGTGACATGGATCATTTTGTGCAAGCACAAAAAAACAACAACACATATGCTGTACGCTTTATTTCGATTATGGGCTACCTAATTAAAGTTAAAGTACTGAACGATGACGTACGACACCTCTCGCCGACCTGCTGACGTTTGGTATTATTTAAAAAATCCAGTTAATCTGGAAATTGCCCAACACGGGTGCGGTGTCAGATGACACTGTTGCCTGTTACCCGAGCAGTCCGGGAAGAATGGTGAAACACACAAGGCAGTAGAAGACATTTATATTGATATTATTAAACAGTCAACGCGAAGACAAATGGTAAGCACATATTCAGAAATGCTTTGCTATTAGACACATCTGTTGAAGTAATAGGCCTATCGTGTGCGTGTGATTACAAGCAGGCTAAAATCTCTCTACAAATGGATACAGGTGTTTATTGTGTGACACCCTCCCCCTGAGTTGCTTCCATGTCATCCGCGTACAGCAGCCATGGCCCTGAAGACCAAAGGGTTGGCTCACTGCACGATGGCTCTGGTGTTCGCCGTCCTGATGGACCTGCTGGGCATCGTGTGCATGCTGCTGGGCGTCTTCGCCACGCTGGAGTTCGAGGGGCAAGACTTCGGGGACCTGTTGGTGTACTCGGGGGCCCTCCTGGTGCTGTTCTCCATGGGCGGCTGGGTTATCTGGTACAGCGGCAACATCGAGGGGCTGGCCACGCCCAAGGATCAAAGGGGCACCGTGGGCCACGCGTTTGACCGCCTCGCCCGCAACCTGAGCCGCACAATTCGGATCCCCAGGACTCGGAGCAGCCCGTGATCACGTCACCCGTCCAGGGACCCATAGGAAGTCAGTGCTTTTAAAGAGGGCGCTTGTGGACATGCTTAGTTCATGTTTAGTTTACATGTTTAGTTTTCTTTTCTTTTATCGCAAGTTTACAGTGTTTACAGCAAGTTTGGAGATGACACAAGGAATTCACGGGGGAAACGTCCTGCAAATATTTGGTGGTTGTGAAATTGTGTTTTGTGAAATGAATGTGTACATAAACATTTTGAGTTAAAACTATGCTTCTATCATCATCATCAGCATCATATGCTCGCATCTTGTGAAAACGTGTTTCTATCTGTTGTCACTATTTAGCAACACAGTAACAAAATATCCCAACACAGTTAGCATTTAAAATATATATTTTAACAAAAAATAATTACATTTACAAAAGTATAATAGTCAATCAAATGATTGTCTTAAATCGAGACAGAAGTCAAGTGTGCACAAATCCAGACAGTAAATAAGTCATTTTAAGACACTTACAATATTTAAGAGCTCTCTTGCATACTTTTAACCAAAGCAACCAGCAGCACCATCAAAATAGAATTGATCCATGACATAACAAAACAAAACAAATGCAATGCCAATAGGTAAATTCAGAAAATAAATACTCTTTTTTCACAGAAATAATTGGTCACATTGATAATTCAATAGATCAAGGACGATCAATATATATCAAGGCGCACACACACACACACACACACACACACATACATTTGCATAGAGATGATGCTTTTGTAGTATAACATGTAATATCATAACAGGCTTAAATATGCATGTTGTAAAGCCACACATCAAAAGAGAAAACTGGTGGAACTTCCACATTTAAAAAATAAAAGCCCTATTTGGAGTCAACCACATGAATCTTCTGATTAGCAAGATAGAGCTACAACCGTGCACCATCTGCAGTCAGACCTGTGTGTGTGCGTGGAGCATAAATAACATAGTAGGACTTCAGCTTTCTGAACCAGGAAACATACAGCGTAGAAAGCCACATGCCTTCCTCAGGCTCAATTCAACAGCGCTCATATTTTGATTTCAGGAGACGATTCATTAAAGAGATGATCACTATCATTACCAGTTAATGGCAGCGTAGCCACTCGGCAGCTGGGCCGCGAATCAGACCATTAGATGACAGACGTTATCAGCTGGAGAACAGAATGTTCGTGATTTTGATTCGAAGAAGGGTAGGAGAAGTTTGCAGATGACCACGACACACACTCGACAAAAACAATCAACACTTGTGTGGTTACGATTGCAACTCTCAAACAAGACAAAGACAATAACACACAGTGTATACACAGTGATGCACAGTGAGGCACACGGTGAGGCAGGGTTATGTAATTAGTCAGACTAATTAGTTCTGTTAAGTCAAGTGCAAACCAAACAACATCGTCTATGTAATGCATCATCGATCCTCGCTGTGGCGCAGCGTCAACAAAAAACACCTCCGACCGGCCCTGAGTCCGCCATGTCAAAGTGCTGAGCTGGGAACAGAAGGGGCGTGGCTTTGCCAGATGATCATGTGACTGCGCTCAGACCGACTGAGTGTCGCTTGGGGCGAGTCGCTGGAGCCATCGCTTGCATCGTCTCCTGTAAGAGTTAACAGATCCGTCAGCTTTGCAGGGCGCCCTGACAGAAAGTCAGGCTCTCTAAAGACAGCCGATTTGAATGGCTTCCAACCCACCGATTCTGAAGTTTATGTAGCCTTCTCCTCCACTGAGGATGAGCTGTGACGGAGCGCCGACGTCCCCAGACGCACTAGACGTGGCCAGGCAGTCTGGTGGAGGAGGATGCCACATTTAGAAAGCATGCAGCATCGTATTATAATTGTAATCCTTGTTACCCCCTTTTTTATGCCCGTATGACACCCATTGCACTCTGAACCGTCCCTGGAAGGAGGGTTGCACTCTGCCTTCCTTCTTGAGATTTCTTCCTTGTTTAGTAAGGGAGTCGTTTCTTGCTCTTAGAGAGGCTATAAAGCTAGGTGGGTGTAATAATCACATGGTCCATAGTCATATGACCTGTAAAGCCCTTTGAGGCTGTAACTGTGATTAAGGGCTATACAAATCAAATTGACTTGAACTGCTCTGCTACACAGTACAACATTCGCGCATACATACACACACATTTATATGACGTAAAATCAGTGCATACTCGGCGTGACGATGAAGTATTTCACGGCTTGTCTGTGACCGTGGTAACACAACTGGGCCGCTGCCAGACAACAGTATGGGATGGACACGGACTCGGAAGCTGTGGGTTGCAATGAGTATAGCAACCAGTCAGAAGAGCGTATGCATTTCATGATCACGGATAGTAAATAAATATGGCATAAAACTCACTGATAGACAAGGGGATGGAAAAGATAGCACCGCTACTTGTTCCCACCCACAGACAGCTGGAGATGATGGCCAGAGCAGAGACCTGAAGAGGCGAAATGGACAGGAAGGCTTGACCTGGAAGATAGCAAACATGCGTTCAAAATTGAAGTGCCTTTCAATGTATTTACAGAGTTCTTTTTGTTGCATACTGCAGCTGGGAAAAACCCATTGAACATTTAAATGAAAGGCATCCCTCTCCTAACCCTAGCAGCATGTTTGTTGTCTGCTCTTATCTCAGCTATTATGCAGGCTAGCTACCTAGCTTGTTCTATTAACCTTGCAATTATGAATGCATGGATCCTGTTCTATTCTTATCGATATGCACCACAGCGATATATTGCTGTCTCTCTCTACAAATGTACTCATTGTAAGTCACTTTGGACCAAAGCATTAGCCAAATGCCCGAAATGTAAATGGTATATGGTCATGCACCAAGCCTCAATTGTGTCTTATGCTCATATTTTAAAGGGAAAAGACTATACAAATTTGTGAAATCATTGGTGATAAAATTGTGACAATTCTATTATTGTACAAAATTGGTATCTTACAATAATACTAGGGATTAAAGAGTCTGCCCGCACACACCTAGTGTTTTAGTGACCAGAGGAGTCAAGTCAACCTCCTGCAGCGGCCGCCCGCTGGACCAATCAAACAGCCTGAGCAGGGGATCCAGTCGGCAGGACGTCCAGACGCCACTTCCTGCTGCACACAGGAAGCGCACCTGCTGCTCACTGCGCTCGGAGACCGAGAAGGTTTGCTGCGAGGCAAGACAACGCTTGACAAGTCATTCACGACAGCGGACCTGTAGTTAGTCAGTTAGTTACCTTCGTTCAGTCTCTCACCTCAACTTTTTGGCTTTCGATATCGACCACGTGGACCCGATTCCAGTATCCCACCCACAAGCGTCCGCCTTTAGCCAGGCAACAGCGGATGGGCTGCAGAGGCGTGGTTCCAAGGTGCATCACCTGGTGCGAGGGCAGATCCCAGTCACCTGTACAACAGTTGGTTTGTTGTCATTCGTGTCCAACTCTAGTTCAAGGAGTATGTCAATTCAACATGGCGGGGGGGGGGATTCTGTCTCAACAAGAAACAATAATGAAAGTATTCACCTCCATTGTGAGAGAAAAAAGCTAGAGTGCCATCAGCTAGGCCAGCTATGACTTGATTAGAGGAATACCTGAAGAAAAGAACATTTCAACTCAACACAAAGTGTCCACCATGAGTATAATGCATTATACGTCATCACAGGGGAATTCATCAGGATGACCACACCCCAAAAGCCGACAGAACAGACTGAAGTTTCCTTCACTCACGTGAGAGAGTGTACGCCCTCCGAGAGGGAGATGGACAGCATACAACGCCTTCTTCCTGCCGACGCTGAATGGACCAGCACGCTGGAGAGAGGGAAAGGGAAAACATGCGTGCTTTGAGCTAAATCCTGTCACCAAGACTAGTATCTCACTCGGTGTGTTATTTCAAGGAAACGGCACATTCAGCACAAACTACCTTCCTTCCTGAGTTCCAATCCATACAGTTCCTGAGGTGTCGCCTGATGAAGAAGAGATAATCACCCAAAACCAAACGTGTGTGAGAAGAACATTTGGGTCAGAGATTTAATGTGAAAGCACACAATCATACTTTATGGTGTTGGGTGCGTTATTTGTCTAACTGGAATTTGTTATGTTAGTATGTGATTTAGTCTGATGACAGGGATGTGATG
>OMOU01094081.1:0-7500 GCA_900312585.1 Malacocephalus occidentalis
CATTACTGCAGACGCCGCACCAATCCGTCTGTCCATCTCCCACTCCATTTTTCCCTCACTCGTGAACAAGACCCCGAGGTACTTGAACTCCTTCGCTTGAGGCAGCAACTTACTCCCAACCCGGAGGGAGCACTCCACCATTTTCCGGCAGAGAACCATGGCCTCAGACTTGGAGGTACTGATTCTCATCCTGACCACTTCACACTCGGCTGCAAACCTCTCCAGTGCATGCTGGTGGTCACGGTCTGATGTAGCCAACAGAACTACACCATCTGCAAAGAGCAGGGATGCAATTCTGAGATCCCCAAACCGGACACTCTCCTCCCTTCGGCTACGCCTTGAGATTCTGTCCATGAAAATCACAAACAGAATTGGTGAAGGGGCAACCTTGGCGAAGCCCAACACCCGCTGAGAACGTGCTTGACTTTGTGCCGAGAATACGGACACAGCTCTCACTTTGTTTGTACAAGGACCGAATGACACGTACTAACGGCCCTGGCACCCCATACTCCGGCAATACCCCCCACAGGATTTCCCGGGGGGCACGGTCATAAGCCTTCTCCAAGTCCACAAAGCACATGTAGACTGGATGAGCAAACTCCCATGTCCCCCCCAACAACCCTTCAAGGGTAAAGAGCTGGTCCACTGTTCCACAGCCAGGACGGAAACCACATTGCTCCTCCTGAAGTTGAGGTTCAACAATCGGCCCGAGCCTCCTTTCCAGCACCCTAGAATAAACTTTCCCGGGGAGGCTGAGCAGTGTGATCCTCTGATAGTTGGAGCACACTCTCCGGTCCCCCTTTTTGAAAATGGGGACCACCACCCTGGTCTGCCATGCCACAGGTACTGTCCCCGACCCCCACATGACATTGAATAGGTGTGTCAGCCACAACAGCCCCACAATGTCCAGAGCCTTCAGCATCTCAGGGCGAATCTCATCCACACCTGGCACCTTGCCACCGAAGAGCTGTTTGACTACTTCGGCGACCTCTTCCAAGGATATGGGTGAGGCTTCCCCTGAGGCTTCGGACTCTGCCTCTTCCCCAGAGGGCGTGTTGTTCGGGTTCAGGAGTTCCTCAAAGTGTTCCTTCCACCGTCCGACCACATCCTCAGTCTGGGTCAGCAGTTCTCCTCCCCGACTGAGTACAGCCTGAGCTAAGCCCTGCTTTCCCTTCCTGAGTCGCTGAACGGTTTGCCAGAACTTCTTTGAGGCCAACCGAAAGTCCTTCTCCATGGCTTCCCCGAACTCCTTCCACACCCGGGTTTTTTCTTCGGCGACCGCTGAGGCTGCAGCCCTCGAAAAAGCCCTCCACAGCCCCCCCCACCCGAAACAGCCTCCTGGTACCCGTCGGCTGTTTCAGGAGACCCCTGGGCCAACCAAGCCTGAGAGGCCTCCTTCTTCAGCCTGACGGCTTCCTTCACTTAGTTTGCCGCCACGACAGGCACCGACAACCTTCTACCACAGCTCCTCTGCAATGGAGGCTCTGAACATGGCCCACTCGGATTCCATGTCCCCAACCTCCCGAGAACAGAAGTTCTTCTGGAGGTGAGAGTTAAAGACTCTACGGACAGGGGCTTCCACCAGACATTCCCAGTTCACCCTCACTACCCGCTTGGGTTTTCCAGGTCTTTCCGGCAGCCTCCCCCGCCATCTGATCCAACTCACCACCAGGTGGTGATCAGTTGACAGCTCTGCACCTCTCTTTACCCGAGTGTCTAAATCATGTGGCCGCAGATCTGCTGATACAACAACAAAGTCGATCATTGCTCTTTGGCCTAAGGTGGTCCTGTACCAGGTACACTTATGAGCTACCTTATGTTCGAACATGGTGTTTGTTATGGCCAGACCATGACTAGCACAGAAGTCCAACAACAAAGCACCACTCTGGTTCAGATCGGGCAGGCCATTCCTCCCAATCACCCCCCTCAAGGTTCTCCATTGTTGCCCACGTGCGTGTTGAAGTCCCCCAGTAGAACTATGGAGTCCCCGGATGGCACCCTTTCCAGGATGCCCTCCAAGGACTCCAAGCAGGCCGGATACTCTGAACTGCTGTTTGGTGCATAAGCACACACAGCAGTCAGAGCCTTCTCCCCAGCGACTTGCAATCGCATGGAGGCGACCCTCTCGTTCACCGGGGAAAACTCCAACACAGCGGCCCTCAGCCGGGGACTTGTGAGTATCCCCACACCCGCATGGTGCCTCACACCTTGGGCAACTCCGGAAAAGTAGAGAGCCCCCCTCCAGGAGTTTGGTTCCAGAACCGGCGCTGTGCGTGGAGGTAAGCTCAACCATATCTAGTTGGTACCGCTCCACCAGCTACACCAGCTCCGGCTCCTTTCCCGCCAGCGAGGTGACATTCCACATCCCTAGAACTAGTCGGCGATGCCGGGGATCCGCATTCCCAGGACCATGCCATCACTGTAGAAATCCTATATCCTTTAAACTAACTTTAATTCAGCTAATTAGGGGCTGGCCATGATCCCCAGGCAGCCCCTGATAGACAATTACTAATCTGAGGCTTGAGGCAAAATAACAAACTTTAATAAACACAACAATGAAACAATGAACACAACACACACAATAACAATGAATAAATCATAGTCTAAATCTTATACTAAACCTAAAACTAATCCTATGCTAATTGTACCAGTTGGAGCTCGTTTAGTTGGATGTCCGAATTGAACTTAGGCACCTCTAACTGGACACCACTAGACATGTCTACACATGCACCCAGAAAACCAATCAAACATAGAAAACAAGAAACCAATATGGAATGGAGAGGGGGCGTATCTAAGCTAAATAGGGGAATATACGACGGCTGGGGGGAGGAACTGATACAATAATATTCAGATTATGATTCTGTTGTCTTATTTTATGACTCTAAGCCTGCAGAATTATTAGAATATCTGAACCTTCATAACACCACCCTTTTTATTATTTAATTCCAGAGATGTGTTTTTAAATGACAATTAGAGAATTAGATGATACACACTTGATGATACACACATATACTGTATATATATATACACAAATACTCTTAGATTGCATTTGTATTGCAGCTCTATTTGTATCTTTCTGGAACTGCACATCACTGATGCTCAGTTGGCTTTGATATTCAGTGTACTTAATGGATTTGTATAGCACTTCAGAAGCAACAATGATAGCATTGTGAACCACCCCTCCCCACACAACTTCATGTTGTCATTAAAGAACATCATGATGGGAATCCAATGGAAACGTCCACATACCTTTATTGGTGCATGCAATCCACTGCAGGGGTGTGACATCATAGTTGTGTTGACCCACAGAGAAGGTAAATACTCTCACCTTAAAAGGCAGGATATGGAAACATTTTGACATTGATTATTTAAAAGGACCCCAGCTAAGTTAGAATTATTTGACTGTGCTGAAGAAATCAAGTTTCCCAGGCATGTGAAGAAACTAACTGTTTTGTTCGGCCAGTTGTACTGAACAAAGATATCCTGAGCTCTGTCCTCTCCTCCATCAGTAAATAACATGATTATTTTATTGCAGTTTGCTCGAGGGACATTTGTCTTCTGAAAAATATGTGACAGAGAGAAAGAGAGGACAAAATTGAAATCAGTGAAACAGTGTGGTCTTCCAGTGTCAGTGACATTTAGGTGACATTTGATTTAGTCAGTAAATAGAGCATTGCCCAGTATAGACATACTGGGGAAACAGGTAGTAACTCACATTTAACAGTTGATTGAAGGCAAAATGAAAACCTGACTTGTAGTCAGTTGTGCCTTTAGCTTGCATTTGCTGCACTGCATCTTTGAAGATCTTCTTGTTGCGTATGTTGGCCTGGACAAGATGTGTGAAGCAGGGGACCACCGCCTCAGCCTTCTCATTAAACTAAGGACAGGGAGAACAGAAACAGCTCAAACAACGTGTCTGATGGAGAAACACAAGATGCATTGGAGTGGAAAACAGTGCGGGACAAATCAATGTGACTGGTCAATAATGAGTGCGATGATACGGACCCTGGCCACGTTGACGTAGTCGTCATCTGACAGCGTGTCTAACATCTCCATCACAGACGCCTTGATGAGCTTCAGAGTCAGTCCACTCACACTGCCGCTCCTGCAAATAAAGCCAGCATACAGGACAATTGGTAGATGTGTGGTATAGATGTTTGTTTCACTTGTTTTTACAGAATAGTTAGTATTTTATGTTCTTGTGTATTGCTGTGATGTGAGTACTGTGTCTTCCATAAATATTTCTCATTTAGTCTCAAATAATGCAGGGAGAATTTCACTGGGCTATTGAGAAAATCGTTCTTTCTTAAACTATTGTTGTAGCTTATCAGAGGACATTCTTCACAATATGATGATTCACATAAGGCAGGAAAGTAAAGAACTTTCAGTATGAGCAATTGGAACTTGAATTGGCAATTAATCTGTTCACATTTGTCATAATTTCTGGCATTTTACTCACACATCCACAAGAATAACCATATCTTTTGGTGACGATGCACCCTGAATGTACCTGGAACACAGGGAAACAATGTAAGTTTGAGGTACGAGCACAACCCTCTGACTCAACTCTACATGCATTCAAACGCAACATAAACAGATACAGCAAGGCGGTGTGCAGTACCAGGGCCGACGCCTGACATCGTAGAGGTCGATTTTATCAGGAGCCCTCCAAGGTGTGGCTGCAGAGACCAAAACAACATTTCAAATCCAGCTCAGAGTTTACCAAGTACTTGTAGGACAATGAAAAGGTAAACAATTTGGCATAGCGCACCACAGAATGGAGTAAACCCTGAAATTAGCATCCCGATGTACTGAATTGAGAATTGATTTTGAATCAAATCATGACTCCACAAATCAAAATCAAATCAAATTGGGAGAAAGCGAATAGGATGGTGGTCAGGCTCTCACCAGGATAGTAGCGAGTGACTCCGGTCGCACTCCCAAACGCCTGCCACAGCAGGGAGGGGTCTTCCCTGCTGTTCTCCATAAACACTTTCTCCAGAGCCTGCGTCCAATTCAGCTCATTCAGAATGACTGGGGCTGTGAAAGTAGAAGGAAAGACCAGTCATCAAAGGATTGCTTCCAGAACACATTGACGACTCATCAATCATCACCAATCATCATATGTGAGCAACTTGCCTCCTTTATAGATGTCTGTAGGGATCTGGACCGCAGTGTACGAGTAGTTGACATTGTTTTTGAAGTTTGGATCATAGACAAACTCTAACTTGATATGGGATGGATTTTCCATATCCCCGTCGCCATCCATTGAGTACTACAGACATTAAAACAGAAGCATAGACTGAGTCTGTTTGTACCACAGAACAACACAATCATATGTAATACATTATTCAAATGTCACAGTGAAAATAACTGCAACTGAATCTTATTTTAGATTCTCAAAACTATTCCACTTTGTATCCTACTCACGTAGTCCAGCTCTGCCTTTGAATCATAATAAGCCATGTCCAACTCCTGCACAAGATACATACAGGAGGATCAAATATACTTCACCAAAACTTGAACCAGCATGAAGGTGCTCTTTCAGGCCCAGGAGATTTAGTTTATGTCATTATTCTATACGGACGGTTCAAAGATTATTTTAGAGTTTATTTTGAATAACTATCATTAGCTGGTACTCTGTGCTGAATTCTAATCAAACTGCTTGCTTAGACATTGTCATGTGGAAAATCAAAATTGTAATAGTTGTAATTTTTACTTGGATTGCCCCATATTACTGTGTGTGTGTGTGTGTGTGTAAAAGTCCATCACTTTCATCTCCACAATATATGGAGATGAAGCGATGACTTCCAGCTGGGGCATCAGCTGCTTTGCACATGAAGAGTTAAAACAGGAGTGATGATGGAGATGAAGTGTTAAGAGAGGAGTGATGATGGTAATGTTGGAACTGCAGCTCAGGCCAGAGATGAGGTGGAGTAGAAGAGCCCCAAGGTGCAGGGCCACTTCACTGGGCTAATGAAGCTGACCCACTGGAATAGTGGAATGGATCTCTGGATGATGGCCCTGAGCTGCTCCTCCCCTCCTGTCGGCCCACACCTGCGCCATATCAACACCTCGTACCATAATAGGCACCTGGCTGGGGTGTGTATGGCTTTTATATAGAATCTGTACATCTGATGGATATTATGGTCAGCAATTCTAGTTCTGCTGCAGTAAAATAAAAAGACATTGCATCAGCTTTTTGCTCTCTGTTTTCTCTCCCTACGTGCTTAGTAATACTTCCGGTCCTGCAGAAAACTTTAAATTGATAAACACGTCTGGACAGTCAGTGGCGTTGGAAATATGTACATGTTTTTGGTTTATTTTAACAGCAGATATTCAACATAAAATATATAAATCATGTGATCACATGTTAAAATAAACCAAAAACACTTCCAAACACATATTTCCAACGCCACTGACTGTCCAGACGTGTTGTCATTTGGCGTAATTGCAGCACGTTTCTGTAATGTCTTGGTGTCTGTAATTTGTTGCGTATGTTGTGAAATTGAAGATGTTTTCTTAATTTGCTTGTATTTTGTTTACTTGCATGTGTTTTCTTAAGTTGCATCGCGTTGAGCTTTCCGGGCCACCGTAGGGGTACAGCCCTTAATCAATTACAGTTACCCTGATACCATCCTGTATGTTGTGTTGTATACTGACTGATGCGTATTGTTTACCTTGATACCAGCCTGTATGTTGTGTTGTATACTGACTGATGCGTATTGTTTACCCTGATACCATCCTGTATGTTGTGTTGTATACTGACTGATGCGTATTGTTTACCTTGATACCAGCCTGTATGTTGTGTTGTATACTGACTGATGCGTATTGTTTACCCTGATACCATCCTGTATGTTGTGTTGTATACTGACTGATGCGTATTGTTTACCTTGATACCAGCCTGTATGTTGTGTTGTATACTGACTGATGCGTATTGTTTACCTTGATACCAGCCTGTATGTTGTGTTGTATACTGACTGATGCGTATTGTTTACCTTGATACCAGCCTGTATGTTGTGTTGTATACTGACTGATGCGTATTGTTTACCTTGATACCATCCTGCCAGAGATGCTCTCTCTGGAGACGCTCGGCCTCACTAGCTAACCTCTGAACATCAAAAGGGAAAACACAAACACTATAAAACAGAAACATAATGTTCTACAATATACAAAGATTCATGTTAGCATGAGTTGCATCCTAATAGTCATAGTAATATCATTTTGTTGACAGTTAATAAACTACACTACAATAATGTCTTTATATGAATACGATCACATAGCAGTCCAGAAACACAATATGTAGGCAACTTGAATCTAGAAGCATGCCACACACTTTTAACTTTAAACTTCACCATATAGTTTGGTGACATTTTTCAAATAAAACAATGATTTGTGTAAAAAGTAATAACAGGAGCTTATGACTTACATCAAGAGCTTTGCGCTTCTTAGCCAGAAGCTTTTCTATGTCAGATGCCACCTTCTCTACAATCTCACGGG
>OMOU01094081.1:12500-15341 GCA_900312585.1 Malacocephalus occidentalis
GCGGAACTGGCAGGAGGTGGGTCGCAAAACTCACTGACACACCCTCACTCCTCCCTGACATGCCCTCACTCCTCCCTGAGACACCCTCACTCCTCCCTGACACCCCCTCATAAGGAAGTACCCCTCCCTAACTAAAATACAAAGTAAATAGATATATCACGTTTTAAAACGTACCAAATGACTATAACATTAAAATTGTTGTTTAGAAACGTATCCTGCTTGCTCTACAATCTAATTTCTGACAGATTCATACATCAGGTGGAATTATGTTTAGGGATGGGGATCATTATCGTTATTTATATTTATATTGATACCATTTTCAAGAGTGCTTAACAATCCAGGTCTATATCAATAGCACTATTGATACTTTTCTATTATTCGATGGAAAGACAAAATGACAGAAAGATCTGAAGAGAACTGGTATGTCTTTATTGCTTGATTGCTACAGTCAAGCAATAAAGACATATTTAACTGTGGAAAAAAGTTAAATATCAGCACTGCAATAGATGTAGGGATGATTTTTGAATGTTCTTTTTATGATAAAAAATCTAATGTTTTATGCGACTACCACCTGGTTTCAAAAAAGAAAAGTTCCCTTTTTTTTTCACCGGTCCACAAGGGGCAAGAAGAAATAAGACAATGCCATAGCATACACACTTCCACATCTCAACGACCACTGTACTGTACTTGTTTTGTATGTTACTGCTATAGTTTTCCACCAATTTACGCACGTCGAAAGTCTATTCAACCTGTCTATCTGCATTACATTCACGTTGGATTTTCTCCTTTATACTGTTGCAGAGCAAACTGGATACACTTCTAAACAATTTTAATGCCATATCAATTCGAGACATTTGGGGACTCACTAATCATGATAGTGGCATCGATAAGCTCAAACCTTATTGATTTTTGGATTTTGAGAAATTTGGGACTGGGTCCTCACAGAACCAGGTCTCGGTCTCGATCCCTATCGCTTGTCATGTTGGACATGAAGTATACTTTTTGACAATAAATGGCATAAATTACAGTGTTGACGACCATATTATATATTACTCAATGGATAACAAAAAGGGAGGGTTGGGTGAACACGAAAGGAGGAAGGGAGCTTGAGGGGGACAGTACAAGAGTTAATTATAGACTCTACAACAAAAGGACCAACAAAACGGGGGGACAAGCTTCCTGGAGTCCACCTTTAAGGGCAGGTCCTTCGCACAGAGCCACACCTTTTGTCCGGGGTGTAGTTGGGAGCTGGGGCATAGAGGCGATTAGCCTGGGTCTGGGACTGAGTCGATGAGTGGGCACACTTCCAGATGCTCCAAACATGACGCATATGGGCCTGAGTGTGAAATAAACGGGGTTGGTACCCGAGGGAACAGAGGAAGGGGGACAGACCTGAGGAGGCAGTGACAAGGGTGTTGAGCATGTACTCCACCGAGGAGAGTTGGGAGCTCCAGGAAGACGGGTTGGATGTGATGCAACAGAGGGCAGCCTCCATCACTTGATTAGAACATTCTGCCATTGGTCTGTGGATGGTGCCCAGAGGACAGACTGGTGGTGGCGCCCAGGGCTTTGCAGAATGCACTCAAGACCTGCAAAGTGAACTGGGGACATCTGTCTGACACAATGCTAGTGGGGATGCCGTGCAGGCTGAAAACGTGGTCCACCATGAGATCAGCTGTCTCTCTACCAGAGAGCGACAACGTGGGCAGACTTCGTAAAACAGTCAATCACTGTAAGGATGGTGGTCTTACCATGCAAGGATATGTGCGAGCAGGGACGGCTGGGGACATGCGGGGGATTTGCAGAAACCAACCGTGGAAATGACATGACAATGAGAATTGTCATTGAATTGAAAATTACTCCATGAAATAATATAACCTGTGCTCCAGTCCAGATGTGGGTTGTCTGTTTGTAATCAGGTAAATCCAAGCACCAGTGGAGAGTGAGAAAAAAGTGTCTCTTGGTGATTACCGGAAAGTAATAGCATCACAGGTACCGGGCTAGTGGGATGCCATTTAGACCCTTGGCCACAATCTGATGATGAGTGGAAGGAAAGCCAAGGTTCTTCTACTGAGTAGCTGATTAGTTGATGGGCCTCAGGTGTAAGAGGCAAAGCAGGTGAGCACGGTGGATGATGAGCCAGGAAGCAGCCACGCCCCCAACATATACCCACACACACACACACACGCACACACACACACATACACACACACATAGAGGCATAGCTGGGGGGTAGAAGTGGATGGCGTGACAATATGTTTGTTTGCAACCCTGTCTGTATCCCTGTTAATGGTGCTTAATCATCTGTCTTGGCCAGGACAATCTTTGAGTCGCTTCCTGATGAAATAATGTTTAAATAAAAAGAAAGGAGAGTGTCCCACGTAGATTCAACGGTTGGACCAATGCATCGGATCTGGAACTACAGCTAATGCTTTAATCTTCACTACAGGAGATGACACGGAAGATGTAACGACCTCACTTTGCATGTTGGAGGAGAAGGCACGTGTAGAACAGTGTCAAAGATAAACTAAGATAAACTAACAGTGTCAAAGATAAGCATGGTTTCCGTACCAAATCAAGTCAAGTCAAGTCAATTTTATTTGTATAGCCCTTAATCACAGTTACAGTCTCAAAGGGCTTTACAGGCCACATCAGCCAAGTGATCATTATGACACCCCCCAAGCCCAGGCCCCCCTAAGGGCAAGAAACGACTCCCTTAATTAACAAGGAAGAAATCTCGAGAAGGAACGCAGAGTGGGGGATCCCTTCTTCCAGGGACGGTTTGGAGTGCAATGGGTGTCAAACGGGCATAGGAAAAAGGTGGCAGAGCATAACAATAGC
>OMOU01094085.1:0-13150 GCA_900312585.1 Malacocephalus occidentalis
CGCACACACGCACACACGCACACACACATCACTAGTTTGTGTTTTGCTTGTAGTTGCCATGGCGATTCCAGCTGCTTCCCAGTGGTTGGTTAACGAGCTGGGAGAGCCACTGACCCCATTGTTGGCTCCACCCCCCTACTCCTACGACCCCAACGGCAATGACTTGCCCAGAGGTCAGAGGTCACCCACGCCTCACTTCCTGTTTCATTCTATTCACCTGCTCTCTTGATCGACTGTTGACCACCTGCTCTGTTGACCACCTGCTCACTTGATCGACTCTGTTGACCAGAGTAGGCTTAGAGAAGCCCAACTTGCCATCATGTCCATGTTGTTGTGTCTCCTGCAGACTGCAGGGTGCTGCAGTATTACTTCAATCTGGGAGTTCAGGTAAGCGGTCAGCTGACCCATGGAGTGTTCCCATTGGTTTCTGTGCACCGACATCTCTGTGATGTCATGTCCTGCAGTGGTACCACCAGAGCTGCTGGCAGCAGGCCTACACCCCCCCAGACCCTGCCTACCACTACCAGACATACTCCCCCCACTACCTTAGCCACGCCCACAACCAGGAGCCCCTCCCCTTGCACGGTAAGATCACTCCTACTGATGGATGTCTTTAAAGCCAAGATTATAAGTCATCCCTGAGGGCCTACCAGTTGTGTGCTCCATAAGCACAGCGTCCCAATCACAACGTATCGTACAATACTGCAGCAGCAGCTTGTCCCCCTGGTTCACCTCACCTCTGGCTCACCTTCTGGGCATGTTATTGCAGTACTTGATATCATGTGTGCAGTTGTTGATAAAGAAGTGACACAACAATGGAGAACCCTTTCCAGCCTCTCTTCCCAATGGTTGCCAGTGAGCTTCTGTAAAGCCAGCTAGCTCTCACGAAGGACAGAAAGCTGCATTGGGTCCTTGAATTGAAGGGAATTAGGCCTGGAAAGTCCAGAGACTGATGAGGTCTTGTCCCAGTAGGACTCCAGCCAGCCGGGAGCCAGCCTACTGCTGCCTACCCAGAATCCACCAGGAGCCCCGCAGATGTTCAGCTGGACCCCCACAGTGGTCTGCACACCACACGGACTACACACTACAACAACTACACACTACAACTACACACTACGACTACCAACCAACTGTGTTCCTTTCTCTCTAGGCCCCTCCCTGTTGGTTGATAGCTCCACCTCTCTGAGTCCTGCGACTCCACCCCTTCTCTACCAAGATCATAACCTCCCCCCCCTCCCCTACGAGGCTGCGCCCCCGGCCTTTGTCCCTCTCCTCCCGACGCCCCACCCCTCTTACCACCAGTATCCAATCAGCTGGGGTCCTGGGCCACGCCTCTACTGCCCCGCCCCTAGCTCCGCCCACTTGATCGGAGGAGCCAACACGCCACACCAGCAATATATGCCACATCTAACGCACCCAAACTAATCTAACACACATCTAACGCACCCAAACTAATCCAACACGCATCTAACACACCCAAACTAATCCAATGCACCCAAACTAATCCAACGCACCCAAACTAATCCAACACGCATCCAATGCACCCAAACTAACCCAACTCTGAAAATAAAGCCAGTCAAAAAGTCTGTTTTATTGTGACGTGTTCATCACAACAGAGAGCCTTGGTGAACAGTGGAACACGGCAGGCACAACATAATGACAGGATGTATACAGCAGAGGGAGGATAGCATGTACCCAGAGGAGTTGAATCGCCTAGATATGATCAGTGTTAGAACTGTCAAGTGATCAATATGATCAAGAGTTTGGTGTTGCTGGTTGGGGAGCCTGATGGTCTAGGTCCTGAGTCTGCTAGTCGGTGCCTGGATGCTCTGGTAACGTCGACCAGACGGCAGCAGTGTGAACAGTGTGTGTCCTGGGGGGCTGTGGTCCTCTATGGTGCTCTGTGCTCTCCTCAGGCATCGTGTATGCTAGCTCATAGCTAAACATGGCATGATAACTGACTTGAGGCTGCGCATGGTTTTTATGTTGATAATGTTCCTCCAGTCCACAATCCATATTTAAAGATGCATCACATGTGTTACATGTTTCATCTAGAAGATGTGGTTCTTCGTCAGAAATCATTGAGGGTTAGGTAGTAGGGGGAGTGGGGCTAGAGGTTAGGGTTAGCTAGTAGGGTGGCGGTTAGGCAGTAGGTGTGTTGGTATCTCCACAGTCCAGAGGTCTTTGTTTCCACGGCACTGCAGCGGCTCCACCAACCAATGAGGATTGGACAGACGGGTCAGGTATTTATCTTGTAGACCAATCAGAAGGGCCGCTTTCTCCAGTTCATGCAAGTCCTCCTCTGGCAGGGAGGCAGGGCACCGCCAGGTCACACCCACTTCCACCAGACCTGTCAATCAAGAAATGTCCAATAAGCAAGAAGTGTTGTTTCTAGAAATTACCCAAGGACACCAGGGGTCTCATTCATAACTAGTGTAAGCTCAGAACTAGCACTACCTGTACCTGGTGGTGAACTGAAGGCAGAACTGAATGGCTCTCACCCATCCTGTGTGTCTAGTGATGTCTACCTGCCCAGGTGATGGACCGAGTCCTGTGTGTCTAGTGGTGTCTACCTGCTCAGGTGACTTACTGAGTCCTGTGTGTCTAGTGGTGTCTGCCTGCTCAGGTGATGGACCGAGTCTAGTGACCTAGTCTACCTGCTCATCTATTAATTACAGTCAATATTATTAGATTAGTCTAATTAGGCCATACTTATTACAGTCCATGTTATTAGTTTATTTGAATGAGTCTATATTCATTGGTCTATATTATTAGTCATACCGTCCTGGTATGAGTGGTCCAGCAGCGACATCTTCAGACCAAATGCAGTCACTGCGCCCATTGAAGGACTGAAAATCTAAATAGTTGTATATTATGTTTGTTGAAGAGTTCTATCGTGTTATGTGTTATTGTGTATATATATATACAATGTTATAGGGGTCTGTCCTCTCTTACCCGCCACCACGCCGCGACCGAACCGCTCCCCGGACTCCAGGAGGGCTTGGACCTGAGCTCCGTCGCGCCCCAGGGAGCCGAGGACCCTATGCCAGTCCTCCCCCTCCCAGTCCCGCTGCGCCACATGGACCGCCAGGGTCTGGGCCTGCAGGCCGGACAGGACCGGAGCCCAGCGGGTCTCCAGGGTCTTCAGCCCGTCCAGGACCAGACCTGCGTACGGCTGTCGGAACGACAAGCACGGAAACTCTACTGACATATTCATATGACGTCTTAGTACTCGTGTGTACTATGACGTCTTCGGTCTCTTCTTCCGCTGCTTCCTCAGGGTTCGGTCCTCAGCCCCCTGCGCCGCGTCGCCCCCTGCTGGCACAAACACACACCGCACCTCATTGGATGTGAGATAATATATTGGATATTTAACATATTAGATATATGATATAATTCTCTAGCTCTATATTATTTCTCTCTGTCTATATTCTATCTCTCTATCTCTATATAACATGTATATTAGATGCTTAGTCGTGGAGTTGTGGATGTATTGTGGGTTAATACATCGGTAACTTTCTGCTATTCGGCGAGGCATGACGAGTTAACTTTACTCGCATGTGTTCGTCCTGGGAGGCCTTGGAGATCAGATGTGGGGACCGGGAGTTGGAGTCCTTGCTTCCCCGGGTGACTGTCTGTCTGTGGTTTAAACGGTCTGTCTGTTGTATGTACTGCCTGTCTGTCTCCATGTCAGCCCCTAGTATCTCTGCTGACTTGTTGTCTCCCCGTCCAGAACTGTATCCATGCTCTGTGTATCTGAAGAAACATGGACTCATCCGGGGTGATACTGCCTCATGTTGCGTTGATTCCCGAGCTCGCTGCTTTGCTACAGACGATCCTGATCCTGAACCTGAACCTGAACCTAAACCGGAACCAGAACCTAACTCCGGCCATAGTGGATGACTGCTTGAAACCGCGTATAACAACTCTAAACAATTAGTAATAGTGCCCAGAAGTAGCTACAGTAACATTTTACTTTCTTCTGAACAGTATTCTTATAAACATAAACAGTACGGTAAAAGTAAACATAGTAATACTCAGTGGATTCAGTCTCATAAGCTCTACTAAACCATGTGATTGGTAATTACCATATCAATAGCTGGTAACAGTGAAGGATTTGTTCTCTTTTGAGTTCTTTACGCAACAAAGACTGGCTTCAATGCATCATTCAAGCAATAACCAGAAATAGTTATAAGATAAGAATCTTTATTACATTAGTAGATAGTCTAGTCAGTCATTATGTGGGAGTAGTTAGGACACATAGCGATAGGCTTTATGGTGGAAATCAAACCGTTGTCCAATGATCTCCAAGCCATGTGACTAATGCAGTAGATAGTTCACCCAAATGCATCTAGACATCAGACCAAAGGCTCAGGCTAACCACTCAGACATCCACAAATATTAGAACACACCCTGGAGCTGACATCAAGGTAATGATAGGTGTTTTTGCACACTCACACACTTGCACTGTTCCCTCACTGTATATACCCTGCTGTACACCCCAGTGTACAAGCACCACTGAGTATACATCTGTCCATACTGTACATACCCCAATGTATACCCAATGCCTATACTGCCAATACTCAATGTATAGTGTACATGTATATATATTTATTCAGTCATTTAACTGCTCCACTGTCACACTTTTTCTACTACCTTTGCACTTCTGGTTGGATGCTAACTGCATTTAGTTATACTCGGTGAATGTGTACTCTGTGCAATGACAATGAGGTTGAATCTAATCTAATCTAATCTAATGTTCCGGGCTCATTGTGCACACTAATTACCAAAGAGACTAAGACCTTTGATGCTATAGATCGTACAGTGTGCAGTACACTGTCTCCTCAATCTAGGATTGAGACCTGGTCTGATTCCATGGATCTGCAGCTTCATGCCGGACTGCCATCAGAAAGTGAGCTACCAGGGACATCTCTCTGATTGGGAACACCCCACATGTGGAGTTGCCCGGGGAACTGTTCTAGGGCCTATAGTCTTCCTAGCACTGATTAACAGTGCCCTCTAGGACGGAACAAACCACTGGAAATGTATGGATAATATAACTCTGGCCCAGATGTGGACATCCCAACTACCCTGCACTCTAACTGACCCTGAATGGTCTTGATATCTGGGTGGAGGAGCACAAAATGAAACTCAACACAAGGAAATGTAAAGTACCAGCCCTGACGATGCTCTCCATTGACCAGAACACATTGGAAGCCTGTGATACAGTCAACGTTCTGGGGATCACCATCCAGTCTAACTTGCAATGACACAGTCAGGTGGACGACATGCTAACCGCAGCCAACAGGAAGCTTTTTTCTCTGCGTCGCCTGAAGAAATGTAGCGTCCCAGACCCAGAGCCGGTTTCCATCTACACAGGCTATGTATATCCGGTGCTGGAGTATGCAGTCCCCATCTGGCACAGTTCCCTGTCTGTAGACCAGGCTAAAAGGCTGCAAAGCACGCAGAAATGGCCAGCGGTACCCAGGATACCCGGAGGCTTTTTGCAGCCTCGGATTGTGCAATCTGGCAGACAGAGGCACTCGACTGTGCCTTGGCTTTGCCAGAAAGCTGCTTAAGTCCAACTTCAGTGACTGGCTACCCTCCACAGGGAGGAGCTCACAGGGTGTCAGACAAGGAACTCAAACAAACAGTCCATTCCCAGAGTTCAAACCGAGAGATACAGAAGATCACCAATCCCCTATATGTGCAGACTGCTAAATAATGAGATATTAGATTTTAGCGTCAATAACATAATTTTAAATGTTGAAATGTTTTGTCTATTTTAGATGTTACTGTAATATTGATGTTTCATTGTAACAGCAAAATAATTCAGTGTTTTTACTGACAAATGTTATAACTGTGATAATACTGAAAGGTCAATAAAGCTAAAACTACAGCTTTTCTTGGTCAAAACTCAAGTAAAATCAAAAATAAATACATCACAATGACAATAGTGGCTATTATACAAACCATTATATGATCTATGGTTACACCGAATTAAATATGCTTATTGACTTACTTACTTATTCACAATTTACAAAGTGCTCTTTCATTGTAAACAAGGGCTGGCTTGGGAAGTCATTGATATATATAGGGTGCCAAAGCATAACGGACTGCCTATAAAATAGAAATATAGCGGCTATTAAATGCATTGCCAGCTTGTCAAATTCTCTGGATGGTATTTTTCATATCATCATTTCCTGTGTCAATAATAAATATGTGCACTCTCCACACAGGATTGTCTCTTCAATTACACTGCCTCCATTGTTCAGAAGTTTCAAGTCAAGCTGCGAGGTCCAATAATAACATGTCGTTCTATTTCAGGGAAATGATATTGGGAACTGGATTCAGCCACCACTGTCTGGTGCCCCTTCACTACTCTGCCCTCGACCTGTTATGTTCTGCGAGCAAAAATGTCAACAAACATGCTGTCGCTAATATTATCTTTCAATCAATCGATTTTACACATCGGTCTACAGGTGTATCCATATGATGACGTTATGTTATTTTATCTTGACATCATTCCGTACGGTGTATGGACAATGCAAACCTCCAGTCTAGTGTAATGAGAACATGAGCTCACTTAATGGCAGCTAAGTCACAAGCAGCAGAACACACGGTGACACAGCCAAATAATACATGATATGTTACATGCTGTTTCTTACTTCCCTGTTGTATCATCCTGCACTTATATTATTATATTGTCTTTCTTTTGTGATATTGTTCCTTTTGAGGTCTCTGTATAGGATCCCATCACTGTCACCATGTGAGGACAAAATGTTCTCTCTTCTCTCTCTCTCTGTTACTTCTCTCCTTTCTCAAGTCTAAACAGCCTCCTCAGTTCTCGCCTCTCTCTCTCTCTCTCTCTCTCTCTCTCTCTCTCTCTTTCTCTCTCTCTCTCTCTGAGAGTCTGAGAGTGGGATGTTGCAGGGTGGTTATGAAACACTGCAGCACATTGATATTCATAGTGGCACCCTACTTTCACCAGCACCTGAACACATGCGCCTGACACACACACACACACACACACACACAGGTGCAAACACACACACACGTTGGCACTGAATTGTGTTAAACGCTGGTGTTGTCATATGATGTGACATGTTTATTAAATCACACGCATGCATGCACACGCGCGCACACACACGCACACACACACAGTAATGAATAACTGTATATAATGAACCATACTGGAGTGCGCTCTCTGGAATAAAATTCAACGTTGAAGTCCAGAGAAGACGGCTTTGTCGGCGTGAGTACAGACAAGGTTCCATTCAATAGCCTGTATAGTATATAGTAGTAGCACAGTCTCTTTGCCACAAAGAGGCTCCGTCATGGAGCTCCATCAAGGACACAGGCAGGTCGCGGTGCTGAAAGTCTGGTTTATTGTGAAGGTGGTATGAAATGAAATGACATGGAGCAAATGGTTCTTACACTCTAACTGGGCAAGGTGAGGCAAATTAAGCCAGCCACCAAACACACACACACACACACTCCCACAATATTCAATATGTTGTTCTGCACATTATAACTTTAGCTTTAAAATGTTGATGATAAATATGAAACCCCCGTAGATGGAAAATTAGCCAGAAGCCAAAAATGACGGAAATAACAATTGCCGTAGCAACCAAAACATCTTATAGCACGTTTAAGGGTAAGATTCAAGAGTCAAGATGTTTCTTTCAAGAGTCAAGATGTTGGACGATCAGAATCCCAATAGCCACAATATCTACAGTGGTTGTAAGTGGTTCACAAACATGACCCTTTGCCTCGATTCCATGATGAAACCACGAGTGCATGTCGTAACATTTATGGAGAAAAAAAAATTGTTATTCTTAATAATTTACTCTACAAACATTAATCTTTCACTTGAGGTTATGGACTTGAGGCAGTTTATAATATACAGCATATATTACAGCGTGAGGAGATGGGGAAAAAAATCACCTAGATACTCAAGCACAGCAAACCGGACCGGACTGGTTCGTTATTAATAGACCCTTTTCACAGATGGTCACTAGCAGGGTGAAGTTAATTCCTGTTCCTCTCATTTTAAATTGAGGTTGGTTTTTTGGCTGTCTCAGCACCAGCATGGTCAATGGTATATTTACTGGACTAGTCTCTACTGGTGCACTGCCAGACCTCAATCCAATCATCATAATGAGCTACACCTGTGTTCTTCCTGCTGTGAAAAGCGTTCATTGGCCTAGTAATCAGGGCAGAACCTTTCAGCTGTTGACAATCAGTGCATTCACATGCACTGATTGGTCCAGATTAAGGCAATCAGTCAGTTAGTAATCAGTTAGTAACTGCAACGTAAACACCATAGGATGGTTAGGCCAATCGATAGCTAAAACATTTTCCGGTCTGTAAATTAATTGTCAAGGTCAGAGATGAAGTTCCCCCCATTCTTCCTGTATGACGTGTATGCAGCATAAACATTTCAAATGAGGATGGAACCAAATGGCTGCTTATTCAATGGTTGAAGCGCCATTGGCTGTTTTGGATTAAACAAATATATTGTTTAGCTTTGATTCAAGGATCACCAGCTATTGGCATATGGGCTTATAAATAGTGATGACTGTTGGGGCAAATCCAATGGAATGCCGTGTGAGGTTTTGGCCTGCTCCAGGGTCCGTATGGCACGGAGCCACCTCACCATCGGAACAAAAATGTGAATGTGTTTTCAATCTGAGGGCGAGCCCTCACTCACCGTTCCACACAATAAATCCATATTTTCTCAGGGTTGGATCCCAGCTCTGTGAAGCAAGTTCTGACCTCAAAGTGGTGATCTGGTGAGCTGTAGTGTTAGACCGATAATACAAGACGCTACCAGAGCATAACAACATTAAAAGTGTCGACTTTGCTGTCATTGCATAGCAAAATGTGGTCTCTGCATTTAACCATTCAGTCGCAGCACTCGAAAGCCATGCATTTGGAGACCACCTTCAGTGCCTTCGTCAAGGGTACTGGCAGGAGTATTTACCCACCCACGCAGCATGCATGCTTTGTAAATGGGGAGAACGTACAAACTCCTCACAGTCTAGTCGAGGTGGGCATTTGAAACTTCTTACAGCGAGGCAGCAGCGCTGTAGGCTGATTCAAAAGGGCGATTGAGGTCAAATCTGCACCTATTTGCTTCACCTGAAGGTACATTGTCTTCTTTACCCAATGACAACTGAAGGACATGAGTTTGTCAATGTTTGCAAAAGCTCAGGAGTGGATTGTATTGTTGGCATGGTTCCATCAAGTATGACAGCATGAAGCATAAGAGCATGAAGCTGGACAGCATGAAGCATGATAGCATGATAGCGTGATAGAATGATTCATGGTGGCATGAAGCATGATAGCATGATAGTATGACAACATGACATATTATCACATAATATATGATAGCATGATAGCCTGATGTATGATAGCATGTACTGCAATAACAAAGAACATACAACAACTTCCATCAATATCAACATCCATCAATTACAACACCCAAAACAATAACAACAACAACATCAAAGAGACAATAGGGCTTCTGATTGTTTAGGATCAGCTTGGTTAAGCACATGAATGCTGACAAGCCAACAAAAAGAAATACAAAGTTGATATGTAACCTCAAATAATGATCTCCAACAGAGCCATTTCTTTCCTTGTACACTAACTGTGTGAGGTTAAACTGTTATCTAACATCATTAAAAATCTCTTCTTGGCTTTAACAGTTGCAGTAAACCTAATTAGCTCTTTAAAAATGCTTATACTGGTCTTGTTATTCAACTGATGCCGTGAGACTGTGAGTTCTGTGACATTAGAATACAATAGAATCATCTAGAATTGTCTTTATTATCATCATACAATGACATTTCACATGGCCTCTCCTGATATAATAGATAGATAAATAAATAGATAAATAAATGCAATACCAAAAACATCAGTAATATAGCAGGATCGTTTTTAAAAGGTGACATCACAAACAAATAATATGAAAAGAAACTGAAGTGAGGGAAAATATATGGAGAGGGAGATGGTAAGAAACAGTGACTCCGTTTACATGCACAAAATATTCCAAACAATCCCCACCGAGCTGTTTACATGGCGAGTGAAAATGAATCCTCCAGTATTTCCATTGACATGCAGCCGTGCATATTCTAATCAACATAACACGCCCCCATGACGTAGTCCTGCGGCGCGGACTTTCGTCTGGAAACATGAGCGCATTGAGGTTAGCGTGAACAGCCCTGCTGAATACACACTGGCCGACAGACAGACATAAAACCCACCAAACATTAAAATGACAGGAACATGGAGTTACTTCACCCTACTACTGACGATGACGGTGAAAAGCGTCAACGGGACTGAAAGTTGACGTTAATCAGTTTAGCGGCACTTAATGAAAGGAAATGAATAGAAGGAAAACATATTCATTTGGTTTTCAAGCTAAGATAGTTACTTATACATCATTCCGTGAACATGTGCAGCATATATGAGCATATTAAAATGGGCTTTTGACTGATATAGCCCAAATGACCAAAGCATGTATTCATTAACCACAGCTGGTTGTATCTCTATCCCTGCGACGTGTTTGAAAGTCAAAGCACTCACATGCATATCGATGGAAGAAAGCCAAACGGTCGTCGTGGAGACAAATGAGTGTGGGGGGGGGTCAAAGGTCGAGTGTGATTGCATCTCTGAGTCAAGGTGTGAGACAGACGGCAAGGTCGCTCCAGACATTAACACACCCTCACCTTCAAGACCAGTCCTGACTGTAGTGTGTATTCGTCAAGCTCAGTACAGTGACTCGCTCTGGCACAAACCTCACAGACAGAACAGAAGGAGAGAGAGAGAGAGAGAGAAGAGAGAGAGAGAGAGATTTGCTTGTGTAATATATCGACATATTTATATTTTCATTTGTAGTAAACAATTTGTATTATTATTATTATTATTTGTAGTAGTAATAATACTACTAATACTACTACTAATGATAATAATTATGAAAGCTGTGTACATTATTGATGAGTATTGAAGAGGCCTGATTAATAATAATGATGAATAATGAACTGTATATTTAACATGCTTTTCTCAACCCAAAGTGCACATTAGTAATTAGTATGTGCAACACACACACAAACTCTCACATACACACAGTTCACGTGAATATCGGTTTGATGAATGGGAACATCTTGTAATGCTCATTAAAAGTTTGAACTCAAGATCGATAAATCACACACACGCACACACACACGTACACACACGCACACGCAGACCTTTGGAGTGGAGTTTGAATGTGCTTACTTTAGCACTAGTTGTTCTGTACCATTGTGTTGTTTTGTTTCCATAATTTTTCATTCCTCCATTTGGGACAGTTCTGCTATTATACATGGTTTTATGTGGTGGCCTGACCGCGTTAATACAGACATCACCACCTTCTGTTACACAGTAAAAGGGACTCTTAGCTAGACATGACTGCTGTATTACTGTATAATAATTACCCCCACATTTAGGTTCACAGATCACCAAATGAGGCATGACATAGAGATGAAAAATAGACATACAATTTTATTCATGAACAGACACAAGTCTATATAAACATACAAATAAACATGTTGAATAATGAGTCAGCGTGAATCAAGTGTCACAACTTCTGAAAAGTTGTATTAGTAAATCACCTCATGGCCGCCAGCAGCTCCACATGACCCCCCAGAGCTAGCTAGGCTGTGTCAGTCATTAGCCAAGACTGCTTAAACCAGCTGGTGGCTCGTTTAAGCAGCCGTAGTAGATTCATCTATACAGGTGTGCAGCCTCATGCAGCCTCAGGTCAGGTGAGGTTGCTTAAACCAGACACCAACCACACACACACTCCACACACATAGATATTCAGACTCAATCATATTTGTGAGAGCCTGGAGCCCGGGAACCAGGACTGCAAGGCAAGGGGCGGAGTTCTGCCTTGTTTACGGTTTTTCGGGACAGAGATAGTCTACTGAAGACAGGCTCGTTTGCACGAGAGCGCGACGCCTTCAAAAGGGGAACTTAGTAAATGTATTTCTACGATGGCCAGACAATGATTGGTCGAAATCAAATACGAGACAAAAGAATGCCCCGTTCACCCAGGTTTGACCGTGTCTGCTATCTTTTTGGCAGTAAAAGGTAGGTCTCATATATTATCCATGAGACCTACCTTTTTACCTACAACCCACCATGGGAGAGGCAACGCTAGCAAAATGCTAGCGTTGCCTCTCCTTGGCATAGGACAGCTAAAAGCTACAGTATACTGCTCCTGTTGCTGGTGCATTTATGCTGCAGGTGTGGGTTGTCTTGGCTAATTGCGCACAGTACATGAAGGGTTACCGTGGTGACTAATCAGCCACATGGAGAATGCTGTATTATATTTCCACAAAGCCACACCGATAGCAAAGTATACCTCGATGCTTCGAATATAGGCTGGCTAAATACACAAGGGAAAATACAAATACAAGTGTAGATGTGAACGCATGAAAGAATGGATTTGTGCATCGATATGAACATCAATAAGTACATGGTGGCCATTGGTGGAGCAGTTGGTGGCGTCAGCATGAAGAGATTGTTATGACCTTTTTTGAGATCTCTCACCACGTGCATTTAACTGCATTAAATAGGACAGAACTAAATATAGACAACGGTTGACCTCAATCGAAGAATGTCTGCATAAATGCCCCAACACAGAGATAAGTACTGCTATGTAGGGTATGGCGATTATATTGTGTGTGTGTGTGTGTGTGTGTGTGTGTGTGTGTGTCAATCTGTGTGTGTGTGTGTGTGCACTTTTGCTACTACTTTGCACTTCTGGTTAGATGCTAACTGCATTTCGTTGTACTGGTATGCGTGCAATGACAATCAAGTTGAATCTAATCTATGTCAGCTCTATCTCACCTTTTTGTGAGCAATGAACCTAAAAACAAGAAAAGGACAGATCGTTTTAGAGCTATAGATGTGTGTGTGTGCCTGTCTGTGTGTGTGTGTGTGTGTGTGTGTGTGTGTGAGAGTCTGTGTGTGTGTCTGTCTGTGTATGAGTCTGTGTGTGTGTGTGTCTATATGTTGTTTGCTAAAATCCACTATAAATCTTATGTTAACACTGCTGAGCCGAGGATTAGTGACCAACACATTAGTCTGTATGAAAACC
>OMOU01094130.1:0-39833 GCA_900312585.1 Malacocephalus occidentalis
GTGTGCGCAAAGTGGGCAGTGGGCGGGCCCTAGTGAGGTCAGAGTCCTGATGGCCTGTGGAAACAAACTCTGTTGTCGTCTCTCTGTTCTAGCAGTGCGACTGCGGAGGCGCTTGCCTGACCGCAGAAGTTGGAACAGTTTGTTGTTGGGGTGGTGCTTCATGATCCTGCAGGCTCTGGTTCGAAACTTCCTAGAGTACAGATCCTGCAGGGTGGGGAGTGTAGTGCTAATAGTCATGTGTAGTCATGTGATTTGTCACCAGTGGTGACATGTTGCGAGGAGCGTTTTACCAACAGCTTTTGAACACACTTGATGTCCTCGCTTTACTTTTAGTTTGTCAGATGTAATGTCAATTGACTTGTTGATCTACTCGGCAAATGGTGCTACCAAACAGTGTTGGCAGATGCACATATTTAAGATCACTGTACTATGGCTTATTGGAGATATTAAATATTCTCTTGTCACTTTCATTACTGTGCATCTTCCTTTAGTTATGGTATCAGCTGATGACTGTGCACCATTATTGAAAGAAGTTGAGAATAGTGAATCCCTTCCTACAGTTAACTGGAGGACTGATGGTAGGATTAAACAGTGAATTCAACAATAAGAATATTTACTATGTATCCTAGTGCAATATCAAAAGCTAATCAAAGGAGCTGCAATTTTAGGACAATATGTAAAACACAATTATAAATTAAGAACTGCCTCCATATCCAAAAAGAATGTGTAGGCAGAAATTGAAGTGTGTCGCAAAAGTCATCATTCCCACTTTCACTCCCAGTATTGAATCGCAATTGCAATATCTGTCCAAATAATCCGAATGTTTTTAAATTTTTAAATTTTTTTAATTTACATCATATTGTTCAGCCCTAACTGCCGGTGATCTCTTCTTCTCTGCAGCCTTCATGACCATGGCCATCATTCTGCTCCACATGTTCTGGGGCGTGGTATTCTTTGACGCCTGCGAGAAGCGCCGCTGGTGGTGCATGGTGGTGGTCATCGCCAGCCACCTTCTTGTTTCCTGTGTGGTAGGTGGGATTGGGGAACACTGGCATGGTCACACTGCCGCTTTCTATGGGAAAGGGTCATGTGAATACTGTGGTCAATATAAACTTGGTTCAAAAACTCAGTGTTGGTGATCATACAGTAATGGTTTCTGTATGTGTACTGAATATTGCTACAGTCCGTTCTACCTATTGGCTCCCAGATTAGGCTCTGGGAACATGGATGTAGTGTTGATCAGCTCTTTCCCGTCTCTTTTTAGACCTTCCAGAACCCATATTACGTGGGCAGTCTGGTTCCCACCTACATCATTATGTTCCTGATGGGCGTATGGGCCTTCTGCTGTGCGGGGGGCTCCTTGCGCAACCTGAAGCTCTGCATTACTTGCAAAGACAAGGACTTCCTACTGGCCAATCACAGGCCAAGATAACACGGTACATCTAAATATACATATCTGAGGGACTGTATCCAAAGATCACTGCAGATCCTTCCCTGGTGGTCGATGGGGACAACTTTGTGATCCCTCCGCAAAATCCCCTGTTCTGGTGTCACACATTGAGTCAAAAGGATATTTTAGATTCTCTGGAAATAGAAATGTTCACGACTAACTGTCACATGTGTATTTGTTCCCATCCCTTTTTTTAAATGAACAAATTAAACGTCAATAAAAAGTGCCCTAGGATATTGCACCCCGCCGCATACAGTTGTCTAATGAGACCATGAATGCCATCTCCTATTGATTGATGAGTTAATGTAATGCAGTAAGGCTACAGCCAATTATAGCTGTTTAATATAGGGGCTGATACAACTTGGGGAGGATGTATGTGCATGGTGTAACAGAAATGTATGTAATTTGCTGAATTGTCTTTCATTTTCTCCAATGAAACTTTAATGTTTTCAAAAAGTAGCTATTGTCCAATCACTTTTATGAATACATGTCAGCCAATGTGTTACAATTTTCCTCCTTTCACACTGTACTTCATATAAACAGCAAAGTATACCAACATTTGGGTACAAATAGTAAAAAAAATAAAATAAAAAAGTGTTTTATTTCTCGTTCTGTCACCATGTGGAAATTATATTCCTCAATTTAGCAGATGCTTTTATCCAAAACGTCTCGCAACTGGCATAGTGTGGAATACTGTGTCTGTGTCTCAATGTAAGAATATATTATAATACCTATGTGGTTCACAAAATCAGACAGCCTAATCAGGTATCTTAAAGTAATGACCCAAAATCGGTGTATGTATTTACTATGCAGCGCTAACTGGTTGCGATTTTCTTAAAAACGATTAAAATAACTAGTGGAAAGAAGCCTGACAGCGGTCAAATACTGTTGGATTGACTTAATTATGCTTGTATTTATATGGTAAAGCCACACAGCCTAATGTGATATTCCAAGTATCCAGCCAAAATGTGTTTTGTTGTACATCATTAATTAAGGGCTGTATTATGATCATGGATAATGCTTAAAGATTGGAATATACTTTTTCCACAGATAAATGAAGCAGTTATTAACAATTGGACATGTTTCATTTGTATTAGAGAGGATGATCTGGAGATCGCTACTATCGTTTGTTTTGTGTGTGTTAAGTGTGCGAGGGAGAATCAGAAGATTAAGGGGTTAGAAGCGGACAGTGCAAATGGAGTTCAGATGACTTTTAATATAGCCTTTCTGGCTGCCCTGTTAAGCCTACTCTACCCCCGATTCCAGGTGCTCTCCCTCCCAACTCTGCTCGGGTGGGATTTCAATTTATGACACGCGACACCCGGTGTGGCAGCAGAACAAAGCGGAGCAGAACGTGGGAGGCTGGGAGCACCCCGGTGGATGATGGTCTCCTGGGGATCCGTGCGAAGCCCTTTATCCCCTGCTCTTTGAGAAAACTGTCGACACAGGGCCACATCCTCCACTCAAACTGTCGCTGTATGTATTATGCGTCAACTAAACTCATGTCCCTTTTGAATTCGACGTGTGCTTTTGATGCACAGATGGGAGATGTGTATTTTTTGATTTGCAAAATGAGCATTTACCGGTTCATTTGTAAGTACGTAAAAAAACGGTAGGCCTACATTTTATATTGTCGTTAACGCCACACAAGGAGCGAACCACGACCTGGAGACGGGGGAATGATTTTATGTTGTCCTGTGCCCCAACCACCGCACGACCCCAAGTACAACTTTTATTACCAGCCGCTCTCACTCTCTCTCGCTCACAAATACTTGAACACTCGGTGACCTGGGGTCACTCCCGACAACACACATCTCTAATGGTGGCGCATCAACATGCATGGTAAACACATAAGCAACGGTTTTATACCCCAAAACCGAACAACCCACGAACATTCTGACCTCCCACAAGTCTATGTGACCATAAGCGCGGCTCTGCCCCCACCCCCTCAAATATGCTACTTTAACATGATCACATGTTTGTAGTAGTCTACAAAACCATTCAATGTAGGCCCTGTTTGTGTTAATTATGTAGGCTACAATAAATGATGGAGCCTATGTCTAATCATTGGAAACATGAAAATGTAATAGACTAAAGCTAACGACGCATTCATTTCAATTGGAACCATATACAGTAAGTATTGGTTTATGTTTGTTGAAGTTTCTTATTGGTATAATGAAATTAATCCAGCGACGGCATCACAATTTTGCGTTTATGAAATGATACAATGGCTCTCAAGTGATGTGATCAATAGGCCAATGCCTACACATATAGGCCAAGGTACGTCATTGCACATTGCTTTCCAGCCTCGAAAGAGTGGGAATAACTAAGTGACTACTTTATTTTTCTTCACTTAAAAACAGACCTATAAGCTACGGTTTGATTTGATGGACACAGAACAGCAAAGAAGATGTAGACCTGTTTGGTGATGCTTGTGTGTGCCTTCAGCTGGGAGTGGGCGATGAGCAGCCGCGATATGCAAATATCGAGGCGCGTCCTCTCTTAAGGCCGGAGCGCGGATGGTGGCGGAGCATCCGGACCGCGCAGAGACGCAGCAGCGGCTCTCTAATCTCGGCTGTTAGCGTGATGCCATCTGAAGCCATGCAGCGATGGTCCAGCTGCACCTAAATTTACCTGGCAGTAGAGACAGCGATACCACTCACTGTGGGTCGCATGCATCACGGATGGATCCTTTTCTAAGTTTTAGAAGGAAAAGGATATTGCGATTATTATCAATTTACTTCATTCTAATCTATCAAGGTAAGTGTCCGATAATCAAGGTAATTGACTGTAACTCATTCATACTTGTATTCTATGAGGTTAAATGTGCATGCGCACAGGGTAGCCCAACTAACATTCAAAATAGATTGAGTTTCTGTCAAAGCCCCAAAATAAAAATATTTGGTCAACAAGCGAGTCAATGTATGCATAGGCCAAATATAACCGATGAGTGATGTGATGTAGACTTGCACAAGTCACTCTAGTTATTATGTAGGTCTAACAGTTGGTCAATATTTTCTGAAAGCATTCTAGCTTTTTTTCTTTTTGATTTCATAATGTCTAATTTGATTGATTTGCTTTTTCATTGTAGCGCAAATATCCTGGGGTATTGATAGTGTGAATATTACTGACTGGCATGATTTGAACAAGTAAGTCGATTATTATTATTCGTATGAGTATTATATTATTAGATGACATTTACCGAAGACGCGGACCACGCAATGTTACAATTAATATAGCCTCATTATTTGTTGAATTAGTTAAATTAATCGGCCTGAAAATAATGGTAATGCAAATATGCTTTCTACCCAAACGATATACAACATATGCGTTCATCAATTAAAAAAAACGTATAATTTGTATCCATTATCTCAGCCTATCTGCTGCTATTTCTCCAGATAGCCTAATAGCCAGTGTCTGTGTCAGGGAACGACTTGGTGTTTGTTCATGCCGTCTCCAGCCATCGCAAGTGCTGATTACCTGCGAGCAACAAACGTGTCCTTGTTCTCTTTCTCCCAGCAGCGAGAGCAGCAGGATAATGCTGCCGAAAGGGGACACCGCCTCCCAGAGAGGGCAGGTAGGGAGCACAGCCGCTGCTTTGAAACGCTGCATTGATGGACCACGTTCAATACGTCAGGCACAGACACAGGCAGACAGCATTTAGTGACCCAAAGACAAACAAAGGATTCGTTCCAGAAAGCTTGTGCTGTCCTACAATTTTAAATAGGCTACTGTAATAAGCATTTGAGTTAGTTAGTTATTGCCCAATATTCACAAAAAAGAAATAACCAAATAAGCCGAGATTATTATAAATAGGCCTCAAAAGTAATTTGGTTGCTACGCATATACATGTAGATTAGATTTGACTATATCATAGAATACAACTTAATTGTATGGTTCATGAACTGGACTAAATTACACATACATCATCATCAATAACATGAAATAACATTGTCTCCATCCATTATGCTCATTATCTTCATGTTGTACTGAGTTAGTAAACTAACAAAGCAAAATAGAGAGTTTGAGTGACCTCCACATTAATTCCCTTCTTGCTACATGACACATGACACGTATTGTAAAATCACTTGGGATAACAATGTCCTATTTTGTACTTGTTTGCACTCACAGTCACAATTGTTCCGATACTAATCAATGTATAATAATTCATCAAAACACATTCTCCCTCTCCTCCACATTGGCTTCATTCCTGCCCTTTGATGAAAACCGAGCTTTGAGTTCTCAGGTGTCCATGGAGTCTGGGTTGGATTATAATACCAATGTTGTATAATACCAAAGTACGAGGCAGAGTAATATGTGTGTTTTGATGTACTTATTTTGACACCTTAGGCTATCTGTCATTATCTACATATGACAGATAGCCTAAGGTAGCCTCAAACACAAAATTATTCCCAAAAGGAAAAAACATACAAAAGTAGAGGTTTCTTCTCGATGGTGAAGTATTGGAATTCACAGTGGAGTCATTCATGAAGACTGGCTGACAGTTACTTTCTCTCCAGCAATCCCTTTCCCACTTCCATCCTTAGCCACCCCTCTTCATTTGCATTTGGCACTCAACAGTATAATTTTCAGAGGAATCTTGACCAAAAATAGAACAATTTCAGCATCCTACAAGTCTTTATTAATCTGCCATCTAAGAATCAATCATTCTATATTGCATAAGTCATGAAACTTGAATACATCTAGGTAAATCAGATGAAATTGCAAGGTGTTTTTCATATGGTTTAATAACATTGCCATTGGCTATTACCATTAAGTCTTTTTATAATTGTTTTTAATATATTTCATGGTAAGAAGCTTAGATTCTTAAGTATGATTACATTTTGTCTGTAAATCTGTATTAAGGAGTCTCGATGAGAGGTCTCTATAATATACACCAAGTTACAATGTGTTTTTCCTTGCACCTCAGGGAACAGCTACAGAGTTACCCTCCAACCCAACGACCCACACGTCAGATCAACACAACTCAATTTCCACAGACAAGACATTAGCTCAACCACAACCCGGTGCAGCAAACCTCAACGTATCCAGCACAACATTGCAAAAAACATTAGCTTACTTCCCAATTGCACACACAGGCGCATCATTCAACCAATCCCATTCCACTATACTTAGCCAATCACCATCCAGCTCAACAGCATCTAACCAGACAACTGCAATCGGAGGACAATCAAAACAGTCACCAATTAGAGAGATGCCAACAAATGTGCTATCAACATCACCAAACAAGACACCAACTCCTGCACATTCTCATGTGGTGTCACCCAGCCAGACTTCATTTAGTAAGACACCACCGTCAAGTGATCTCTTGTTCGACTCTATGGCATCCAATGGAACACTAATTGGTTCAACAGGATCTAACAAAACAGTACCCACTTCCAAAAATGTGACATCAACCAGCCCCATGTTTCCAACCACTTTAATGCAGACAAAGATAACAACAGTGTCTGATACGAAAGAGTCATCACCCAATGCGATGCCATCTGAACAATCAGGAACCATCTCATCAAAATGGACCATGGCATCTCCAAGCTCAACAACACCCAACCAATCACCAACCAGTTCAACAGATTTGAAGCCTGCTTCACTCAGTCCTACACCATTAAATGAATGGCCAACTTCCTTGACACAACCGTCATCCAGCTCAAAACCATCCAACCAATCATTGGTCAGATCAGTAAATCAATCATCATCAATCTCAACAGCCTTTAACATTTCAATAACCTCATCCATGACCATGGTCCATTCTTGGGACAGGTCATCCAATTTGCCACTAGATGGCCCTCAGTCAGGCTTTCCAGCTACAGTTAATACTTCCTCACTCTACAGACATTCCAAGGAAAAACTGAAGGCATCATTCCGGAGAGCTTCAGGTATTGAATGATTACGACTATTTACAGCAGTTTGTTTTCGTCCACCGGTTAAAATGTTAATGTCACCATGTAATGTGTTAATGTTCAGCTGCATATTTTATAGTAGTTTGCGTAGACATTTTCAAAGTGGTGGTGAATCTATTATTAAGGAGCAGGTTAGCAGGTTAGTTATCAACTTACTTCAAAATGCTGAATGATAACTACCTGCAGATAAGCTGTGGACATTGGACAGATTGAATCTGAAACATTTAGGCTTGAAGTCACCCCTCTTGCCACTATACTCCACCTATGTGGATTATATATATATAGCATCCTAAGATAATAGGCATCATTTTTTAACAGGAGTAATGTCACTTCCTGCCCTTGTAGCAACGTATTAACAAGGAAACAAAACAATTGCAACTCACAGACAGACTTGTACTGTATACACAAATGTATACAGTGACTTATGCAAAGGTTTATACAAAAACTTGTACAAAGACTTTTACAAAGACTCATACAAAGGCTCACACAAATCTGGCTATCATAAAGAAAGTGCTCTTATCAGAGCCACCAATCTTCCACAAGCTCCCACTTACATAAGTCTTCCGTCAACTGTGACCCTATAGGACATGCCTCAGTGGGCAGGCAGTGGCAAGCTGCCACTAGGCTTTAGGCCCACTGTTCGCCTGTCCCACCTTAACTATTACACAGATGCTGTTAAGGCAAGATAAGGAGCCATCATTAGATTAACCTGTGCGGTCATTGGAGCAGCTCTGTGGGGGCTGGGCCCCTGCACATAGAGAATGGCCCAAGAGAGAGAAAAGGAGATTTATATTTCTTACATATACGTGTGATGAATTAATTTAGCCAGTAAAATCAACATTTTATGTAATATTTATGCTAAATTAAAAATGTTGTTTCTGATGGTTGTTTGAACGCAGAACACTGACCTTCCACTCCATTTCAGCCTTGGCCATCATTAAATTTCAACAACTTTGCTGTGGAAGTGCATTGTTTGATTTATTGTGTGTTTTCTTTATGTAGAGCCCTGTTTGTTTCCTTGTCTGAATGGAGGCCAATGTGTGCAGCCAGAGTCATGTGACTGCAGTTTATATCAAGCCACTGGGGCCAGATGTCAAACAGGTATGGCATTTGGTTGCAACTCTTGAAAAAGTATTGTGTGTCTCTGCATGCTTTGCATGTATTATAAATGATAGTGCTAAATATTAGTCTATTCCAACTGCCCATCAAGCTGCCTGCCAAAACCTCAAGACCTTCTGTTGATATGTCCTATTGTTTTCCCAGTTCCAAACTCTGGCTTTGAGCGAGAGATGACATGCCGGTCGTGGGGCCAGTATAACTTTGAGACGTTCGATGGACTGTACTACTACTTCCCTGGGAGATGCACCTACACATTGTTGAGGGATTGCGAGGACATTACATCCTCCAGTATCATTGTCCAGGTACAGTGCAAACAAGCCTCTATGCTTAACAGGATCCTAATTCACAAGGTATCCACCAATTACATAATCTAAAATGTATTTATCATTTCAGCTACTTCCCCCCGCTTGGCCTACTGTCAAAGTCAAAGTCAAAGTCAAAGTTCTTTTATTTGTCAAATGTGCTATATTGACATACAGCACAGATGAAATTACATGCCTCTCAGGCCCAGGTGAAATAGCGAATGAGTAGACAAAACTAAGACAAAAGACAAACTAAGACAAAAGACAAACTAAGACAAGACAAACTAAGACAAAAGACAAACTGAAACCAAAGACAAACTAAACCAAAGACAAACTAAAACCAAGTGAGCATTTCTGCATTTCAATCAGAATCTGTACCATTCTAAAATGCTTTCCACTTTCCACTAAGTCTAGTCTTTGCCTCAGGAAAAACTTTTCTCTGAAGATTAGTGAAAGCTATCTGGTTATTAGGGTCAATTACCATTAAATACAGCAATTATCTATAAGGCTATCAGCAACAGAGCTTGACTTTGTCTCTCCAGGAAGTTAGGAAACTAAATGCTGCTGGCATTGTCAGCACTTAAAAATATGTTCAAATGTTCTGTACAGCAATATATTGTATCTTAGCTTTTAAGTCTATCAATAGTATGTTTCTAAGTCAAGTAACCAGAAGCTACCCTCATTAAGTTATCCTAATCTGAATTAAAAGCATGCATTCGTCTAATGACCAATTACCCAGTGGAGAGAGCTCTAGTTGGAATGATGTCATGGCTTGTAAACTGAGACAATTAAGTGACTTGTGACTTTGGTAGGTCAATATCTTTGTAATTAGGATTGTATGAATATAGTTTGGCTGTTCTGTTTCATGTGTAAGTCTTTGCATTGTGTAAACTTTAAATAAACTATAAAACTAAAAATAAATCATGGGTAAAATAATTCGCTATTTTCCCCTGCAGGTCAGTAACGACCCTGATTGCCAAGCCTCCACGTATAACTGCACACGCTCCATCAGACTCTTCCTTCCTTGGGAAGGGGAAGTCAGGCTGCACAGCACGACTGTCACCTTCAATGGCCAACGGTATAAGACCAGGATACATAACACAGAAAGACATTAGCCATATGCCCTTTTCTCTATGTGCACTATAAACTGCCAACACAAAGTAATATGTAAGAGTATAGGACTTAATGTGGGTTTTTTCATCGTCTGTTTGGTTGTATACAGACTTGAACTGCCTTACCACATCCATGACCTGGAGCTGGAGCAGATCTCCCACTATGTTCTGGTGACCCAGCAACAAGGCTTCACTCTGGCCTGGGATGGACACAGTGGTTCTGTCTACATCAAAATCAGCCCAGAGTTTGTGGGGAGAACCTGTGGTTTGTGTGGCAACTTCAATGCTGATGTCCAAGATGACTTCAAGACCAGCTATGGTATGGCTAACCGATTCTTGGGACATGGCACGTGACAGTATGCAAAAAACAGATCAAATAGCAAGAGAGAAATGTGTGTATATATATACATGGAGCGGCATGGAGGGTCCTTCATTGTGAGGAATCGTACATATTGCGCAATGGCAGCACTTTTACATGTTGACATGTCAAATGCTGATTATGGTGCCATCACTGATTCACCAGATTCATCTGGTTCTTTGTCAGTTTAATCAATTTGCACATTTGTTAGTGATGATACTTAGACAAATATTCACTGCCATTGTCTTACACTGCAAATGCAGTATTGGCTGGTTCTGGAGTAAACACAAAAGCGCATATGCAGCATTTGGTTCCAAATGTAACAGCAATATTTAAATATCACAAATGCCATGAATGGATTCATTTATTTTATGCATGTATTTCAATTAGCTGTCCCTGCTTTTTGGCAACCTTTTTTACAATCACGCCCTGCCTTATTATTTTATCTTCAACATATGTCTCAAGTAGGTGACAAAGATAAGTCATTCGCTCCACTGAGAATCGATATATTTCATCTAGATACTGTTCAGGGTCTCTAAAAACTCTTGCCTTCATTAGAGACCCTTTCACTATTGTCCGCCCAGTTTCACTAGTTTCCAAGATACTGTAATTGATTGGTCAGTATTTGGTGCTTTTATATGTATTTATCTGTCATCTCAAACATAAGCTGCTCCGGAGCAGGTTAGTTGTGCAGCGTAAGTTACCATGGTGATGTATCCTGATAAAATGTGAACCACTGTTGTAACTCTGAAATTAATCCGGGAATCCCATTTCTCTGGATTTAACCCGACTCCACACCTCTACTTATGTTATCTTGACAAAGATTAGACAAAGATATACGTTCAGAAGTTCATTGATATGTAAGTCAAAGATCTCTATCACCAGGAGTGCTGACCGCAGATGTAGACATGTTTGGAAACAGTTGGATGGAGGCGGAGCCACACCAAGCAGGATGTCCTATGGTGCCCTCTGGTTTCTCCTCCCCCTGTGTTGGGCTGGATGCTCAGGTTTTGTTGGTAAGGTCCTTTGAGGATTTGTATTGAAATTGGATTAATAGGTTGTTTGTATATCTTGTATATCTTATATATGTCCCTAAAATGTCTTGCTTTTATTGAGCATGCCATCCTGAATACAATTCACCTGTTTCTGTTGGTCATTACTTGGAGAAAAAGTACCGGCTATTAGGTCATACATCCAATTGTTTTTCTGTTTGTGTTGTCACGGTGACAGAAGGTGGAGGAGGTGTGCGCCATGCTCCTGGACGAGCCATTTCGGACCTGCCATGCATTTGTTAGCCCTCTGCCCTACATGGCCAGCTGCACCAATGACCTCTGCCTGTAAGACCTCCCACACCTAATAACACTGTAACAGGAAACTACATTCAGATCTCAGTAAAATGAATAAGGACTAAGAAAATACAACCAAGTAAATACAATACAATTAAGATCAAATAATTGAAACATATATATCAAAAATTCACAAATCATTTTGTTTAAATTTGAGATTAAAAGAAGGTAGCAATTTAGCGTGCCTGCGTGCCTCAGTACGCAGAGAATTCCACAGTGTAGGAGCTCTAATAGCAAAAGTCAGATCATCCTCAGTCCCCAACCGTGACTCTGAAGTAACCAGAAATATTTGTCTCCATAATATTTGTATGCCATCAACTTCTTTCTATTTCTATTTGAAAGCACTGTTTGTTAGTGCTGATTTCTGTTACAAATCCTACTGAACCTACATTTATAAAATGGAGGTAGTACTAAGTACGAGAGGAAATAAGTACTTGATAAACATTTACAAATAACTACAAATAAACGGCTGAAGTGACACATGTATATGGGAAATATATCTTATATGCACAATGTACACCAAATATGTTAATCTAAAACAACAACAAAACAACTTGTGAATTTACGAACAATTGCTGAAGGCCTCGGAAAGTGATATACACAGGTCATTGACATCCACATATACCCTAAACTTGTGTACACTTTATTAGCATCTCTGGAATAGTCTGGGATCCGAGTGTCCCAGGTATGACTTTACACCTGGCTCGAGTCTGTGTGTCTGTGTGTGTGTGTTTGTCTGCTGTGAAGGTCAAGTCCCAGTGGGGATGTGGTATGCCAGGTGTTCACAGAGTACGCCAGGGCCTGTGCCCATGCAGACTCCCCGCTAAACGAATGGAGGAAACATATACTCCAGTGTGGTATGTGATCTGCACTGTCGGTCCACACTGTATCCAATTCCCTACCGTCTTGTGTGCCGAGAAGAAACATATACTGTAGAAGCATTTCACCTTTCACAATTACCAACAAGTGGTAACCTGGTGGTAAAATATGGGCCCTTTAAGTATTTCTATCAATGAAATCTTAACTTGTTTTTTCACATGGTATACATTAAAACATATAGTAGAGATGATGTTGTATTCATCTTGCAAAACAACACACTGCCACCTGTACTGGATGCAAGATTACCATTATTTTCCCTTTTCCATACATGTGCCAGCAACACACCTGAAACTGGCTGATTCACATGGTCAAATCAACTTATACCTTGTATATAAGTCCATGACACTTTGAACATTCATATTTCAGCAGTGGGACTGGTTTGTAGATTATTTTATTGTTCATATCATATTAGTGTGCAACCTTTTCTTTTTTTAAACTCATTCAGTCATATGCAAAAATGCAAAATGTTTAATCTTTAAACACTAAAACTGTAAGACAGATAATTTGCCTTGTTATTTATATTATTGCTGTCATCAGCAAAGCAGTGTCCGCCTGACTTCCAGTACAGAGAGTGCATCAGCTGCTGTCCTGCCACCTGTAATGCTGAGCGGATGTGCATCGACAGCAAGCTGGTGTGTCTGGATGGCTGCTACTGTCCTGCAGGTGAGTCTGCTGTGTTTGCACTAATACTTATACACTACATTTTTATTTTCTTCCTTTTTGGAATGTGTGGTTTGAAAATGAGTCTGTGGAGTGTGTGTGGTTGGGTGGCTGGTTTAATCTGCCTCACCTGGCCCAGGTCAGACTGACTCTGGAGCTGGGTGCAGGTTGCACACATGTGGTGCAATGGGTGAGCAATGTGGTGCATGTCAAGCTTAACCTGCAGCTTAACCTGGAGCAAACCTGCTTTCTGACTGGTTAGCTCCGAGATGCCCAGAGATCCCCACGGCTGCAATTCCACCTTCTTTCCGTTGTCTCATTGGTTTAGACAATTGCAACAAACAACTTGATTTTGATCCAAAACTATCGTAATCCAAGGCGCATCGTTTTCCTTCCTGTTATTAGATTAGATTAGATTAGATTAGATTCAACTTTATTGTCATTGCACAGAGTACGCATACCAGTACAACGAAATTGTAATCGAACAACAATCGGAACGTCACGCGAAGTTTCTAGAAGTGATATGCGATTCATAGCCCACTCTCTTTTTACACACTTAAACAGCCCCACCCCTACTTTATTGAAGTTGTGATTTTTTTTCTAAAAAATTCTGAATGATAATATAATGGCTTGTGGCTTATTGGGGTTTTGGCATGGCGTCTAAAGTATTTTTTACATGCTCCGCGATGGCGGAGAGATGAATCAAGATGAATTAAGATTCATTAATAATACACTTTATTAGCATTTGTATTGCAAATTATTCAATTGATGCATGTTCAAAATATGTATCTACAATAGGCTGTGTATAGTCAACTACTGCTTAACTTTTCTTCAAAAATGAATCGCTATTATATTAATTATACTATTATAATACATGCTTTGTTATTTGTATCACCAATTAAAAATAGTTGAAATACAAAAGAATTCTGTCTAGCGAACTTGTCTCTTTTACAGCCAAGCCAGTGTTTATTTGGTGATGTACATTATAACCAATTAAAGCACTGAAATAGGAATGACGCTTTGGGCATTTTTTTTTTTCTGATGGTGCGATAGACAACGTCCTTTGAAAATGCATATGAACATGCATTTATCAGGTTGAGATCTGAGATTGAATGAACTAGTTCGTCGACATTGAAATCTGTTTTTGTGAAACAGAAACTCAAACAAACAAGATCAACTTAAACTGATCATAATGTGAAATAGGGCCCAGGTCTAAGCATGGGGGTCAAATCAAAACTACATTTCTGACCCTTCTCCATCTCTGAAAATGGCTCAGATTGAAGAAACAGAAATCAGAAGTGAAAATAGAAATCTTGCAGGATGTTTGTCTGACTAGACAGTCCCCTTTAAAAGTACATTTTGAGTGTGCGTTTAATTTGTCGCTGATATCTTGATGTCCTCTTTTCAGGTGTGATTTATGAGGATGGACGCTGTGTGTCACCATCTGACTGTCCATGTGAGTACCATGGCATGGTTTACTCCACCGGCCAAATAGTCCAGGAGGACTGCAACAACTGGTAAGATGCTTCAACTATCACAACAGCACACTCAGGCCTGTTAGATGATCCATTATAAACTTTATGTCAATATTGGCCAGGTATTTCCTATTAATCATAGTCTGTTTTCATGTATATAGTATTTTGTACTGAGATAATGTGAGTATGGACCAGAATGGGAGTATACATGCTCATCTTCCCATACCTTTCTTCTTTTGTCTTTTGCTTTGGATTTTACCTAGCTACAATGCATAATAGCAAAGTTATCGCTGTTGATGAAGGTACAATATGAATAGTTTTCTTGCATTACAGTTAATATTTTGATTGATTAATGCGTGAGTCATCCCATGATGTGTGATTGTATTGCTGGTTGGTAATTAGTCCCTATAACAACCTACGTATATTAACCTCGTTTTACAGGATGTGGGCTGTGGGGATAAGTCTCCCATTGGCCCAGTATTGAAGTCCAAGTTTTCCTCCCCTTTCCATTTTCAATGTCACCTTCACAACATGAAATAACATTCCAGCACTACAAAGTGTGGAGATAGGTCTGGCTATGTAACACTGATATCAACCCATATCCTCTACACCATGCTTGTTATACAGTTAAAGGAAAGTGCACTTATTTACTACTGTAAAGTAGCTTACTGTTCATAAAATAAAACATTATTTACTGCAGTTATTACACTGTCCAATCTGTAAGTATTACAATAGCACCTATCAGAGCCACCCATCTGGGCCTCCTCCATCTGCAGTGGTCTCAATTTCCCCCATGATCCTAGTGATTAGTCCCTACTTTGATGTTCGCTCCCCCCACCCCACATCTACGGACTTCTCTGCCTGCTCTGTTTCAGCACATGCGTCGGAGGGGTGTGGAACTGTACAGAACACACCTGTCCAGGTATCTTATGGCCAACCCGTGCACCGTGTTTTTTGAATTTTTACATGGAAAATGTCCATTCATTCAAGTAATATAAATGGATATTTTGCCTTTTCCATCACACCCAAATGTGTTTATTTATATGCTTAATTATATGCTTGCATATATGACTGCATTGATTAGTCTCGCTCGATTGTCGCTCGATCATTTTCAACAGTTATTTTCTGTCCATCTTTTTACAATATTTGCCACACGTTTGAAGTTCAGATCCAAAGTAAGATCTCAACAAAAACATAAAAAGTTGTGATTCTAATCTTCTGTTTCTTTTTTTCTTTCTTTCTTCTGTGAAGGAGAGTGCTCTGTAACTGGAGATATGTTCTTTCAATCCTTCGATGGTCGGATCTTCACCTTTCCAGCAACATGCCAGTATGTTTTGGCAAAGAGCCACAACTCAGGAAAGTTCACAATCAGCATTCAGAATACCCCATGTGGACCTGTGAGTCAACTTTGTTTATGAAATTAAATTAAATGCATTCAATTATCAAAAGCTTATGTGATCTGTAAAGAAACGTGGAAATCTAAAACATATAGTATAATACATTTATAAATGTTGAGGTTTACTACGTTACAGGCTTTATTATTCATTGTGAAAGTGAGCTTGACATTTGATAGTATGCCCTGATTTCTCAGCAAACATGGTATATACAGTGATTCTGAGATATAACCCCTAAGTTGTTGTCATATGAAAATTTATTAAATTAATGAAACTGTTTACCGTAATGCAAAAAAGAGTGGCAAGCTCCTCTCCGAAAACAAGCTTTGGTTTTTGGACTGTACATGTTTATGCCAGTATGCACATATCCATATTAACCAGTAAGCTCCAGCTGCAAGCTGTGGCAAATGCTGCTGATTAAAAGGTAATTACATGGACCAAACCAGTACAATATTTGGCAATGAAAGCTGCCACATTAAGAAGGGAAATGAAAAAGAATAGACCAAATTAGTTTTGGTCATGTCTCTCGTTTTATTTTGCAAGAATTTGAAAATTATTCAATCTAGAGGGGTCCTATGGTGCGCTGATGCTGTAAAATACATTTCAGTGTAATGGTAAGCGCAATAATCCTTGCCCTAAGCTGCCATCGGTTCAAACAACTGATTTCAGCTATGTATCTAAGTGGTCAGCTGTGGTTTTCATGTCAGATAATGGCAACCTCCACTATGACATTTCAGAGAAAAGATAGAGAGCATGAAATCAAAACAAAATAAATGAGAACACATTTTACCCCAATTTCCCAGTGGCCTTTGAGCTGCTGATACCCCAACTCAACACTGTGGAAGGGGGTGGGATGCTGGATAAGATGTCACATTCACCTGAGCAGGGAGCCCCTTGGCCTTATCTGAACAGACAGCATGACCCTATCAGCTGGGGAACAGATAGGGTCTGTCACTCGGAATAAGCGGGGGATCACAAGCCCACAAACTCTCAGCCCTCATGTTTATAGATGCATGCTTGTGCACACATGAGGACACACAGAGGATGTTCTACACACACATTTCATATGGCATCCACCGTTTATGCATTCTACCTGCTTAAGAAACCAGCCCACATGTAGAACATCTCTAAGTCAGCCACACAGTATTGGTGGAACCATGTCGGATGTGAATGAATGAGGGCCTAACGGAAAGCATTGGGCTGAACCACCTTTTGCATTCAATCCTATTGTGTATCTGTATCTAAACTGCTGCTATTATAGTAAAATCCATCTTGTCTCCATTGACAGAATCTGGATGGGGCCTGCATCCAATCGGTGAGCCTGGTCTTTGATGAAGATCCCAGAAGCGAAATTACACTGAGCCACCTCGGCGAGGTCTTCAGGGCAGGACAGTACCGCATCTCTCTGCCCTACTCTGACGGTAACGCTGGCATCCAACATCATGACCCTGGGCATTGTTTGGCTGCTTCTTTCAGAGCACCCCAGGGACCTGACCCAAGATGGGATTGAATGACAGCAGTGCTATTGTAGATTTTTTTGTGCACAATGTGCACAGATTTTTACTCACATCTCTGGGTTTGCTCTTGCATTGTGTTGTACTAAATGAGAGCCCTCTGAGTATGGTGTCCTTTTGGTTACTTCATGTTTTCATTGCACGTTCTCAAAGTCTGGTAAACAGCCATTCATAGAAATATGTCAAACGGATTGTATATCGGATAACGACAAAGACCTTTTTGAAAAACAATGCATACAACCTTTCGACTCTATTTTGTTAAAGTTTTTTTCCATTTTCATTTACATGGTCTTATTGAGTGGTTTTATGTTTATCCATAAAGAATTTGGTTTTATCAGCCATTTCAAGTATGTGCTGTCCATGCTTGAAAGAGTATAAAAGAGTATAAAACACATGCTTTTCTTGTAAAGTCAAATCTGTTGTATTTGTATAGTCCTTTTCTTTATGGCATACTTACAGATAATTACAGGCTTCACATGTTCACATTATATGACTCACCCTCAGTAAATTGCAAGAAATCAAAATCCAAACTCCAAAGATGACAAAGCTAGAAAAGTAACAGAATAGGGATCCTCCATCCCGGGATGATTAGGAGTGCAATAGGCGCCAAATATACATCTCTAGAACAGCTCACTGACCTCCTCAAATATAAAAAATCAAACTCCTTCCTCCACAGAGATGTTCCACATCCAGGAGCTGTCCTCCATGTTCCTGCAGGTGAGCACCACCCTGGGCCTACAGCTACACTACAGCTGGACGGATTTCCGCCTCTACCTGCGCCTGGACCCCTCCTGGAAGGACGACACCCTGGGCCTGTGTGGCACTTTCAACGGCAACACTCAAGACGACTTCCTGTAGGTGGTCAGATCTCTCCATGTCGTCAAACCTAGTTCCCCTCTGGTGACTGCTGACTAAATGCTAAATGTATGTAAATATATACATATATACAGTATACATATATATATATTTCCTAAAGTTGGTGAGAAAGCATTAAAGAGGGATGGGGGGGGGGGCTCTCCAGCTCTGAAACAGGAGAATCCTCTCTCTTGCACTTGCTCACTCTCTCTGTATGTGCAGAGTGCACCACTCTGCTCTCTCTCTCACTCTCCCTCTGTCTCTCCCCCATCCATCTCTTTCTGCTCCCACTTCCTTCTCAATCCCCCGCTCCTCTGTGTTTAATGAACACTTGTCAATTTCTTTATGAGTTACGTTGAGGACAGATGTGACTGCAAAGTAAATTCAAAGTTTTGTCATATAAGTAAGTGATAATCAATGATAAGGCACAATGAGGAGGGGAAGAAACATCTGATGCAAAGCAAAGTTCAACTAATTGATTACCCCACTTATACCCTGGTAATTTGCCAACAATATAAATTAAAAGCAGTTTTGCGGTCAAAATCGATTGCTTATGAAACAGATGTAATGACAAGGAATATTTCTTGTTTATTTTACAACCAAGCAGGTTAGTCATGGTATAAATCAGAATAGTTGAGGTAATCAAAGGTTATGGCTCCATCGCAGTCGCTTGTAGCAAAATATTACATACATTTTAGACAAGATTGAAAGAATTGTTCAAATGAAGTAATGGTATGTTTTCCTTCATGGTCATTAGTTTATCAAGATAATAACTCTGTTATGCCGCATTTGTTTAAGGCTGCTTTTATTTTGGTGCACACTTTCAAGGCACACCTGCCAGCCAATCAGAAAGTATGTTCACCCAGACCATGGTATATGAGTATTAAATGTATGCATACATGTATCCATACATTTGCATTAATCTCTCAAGTAGCGTGAGCCCCGAACACAGTGTTTCACAGTCGTTAAAACACAGGCTCACTCCTAACTCTGAAATGATATTATTCAAAAAGTAAATAGAAAATTGTGTCCATTGGTGGATCCAGGGGTCAAGGGGGTCAGAGTGCCTCTGGGCCTCTTTCCCATAACCAAACATAACTTATACTATACCTCAACCAAGGGAACTGGCTAGGGATGATTTTTCATAATATGAACAAACCATGGAAAGGTTATGGTAAAACAAGGCTACATAAGGGTTTTCAATTACACACTCCACTCCTCCACACTGAGCCAGGCCCAGCCTCAGAAAGGTCCCCACTCTAATCACCTCTTTTAGAAGGAACAGATGACCACCCAACTATGATGACCGGGGCTGAGCGTCCCACTTCCACAAGGAATTTACTGTTCTTTGAGAAAGAGTCTAATGTGCCGCACCTTAATGGCAGCGGCGATAAAGGGCGGATATTGTCTAACAGCTGTAAATGGATATACATCAGAAGCGCTTACTGAAGTAGCTTAGGGAGAAGGGTGGAAGGCCTAGCCATATATGTAGTTTTCTACTTGAGTCTTTACTGTCTTAATTACTGATGTGCTCATTTTTTCATTTCAAAGCCTGTGCACTAGCTATGTGTGAGTGACATGCTTTGTGAGAATCTGTTTCGAGTTGACTGTGCTTGCCTCTATGTGGGCCAATTTAGATTTGCTGACCAATCATCACAATCATCATTGGTTTCGGGAATCAATCTTGCGCGTCAGTCACAGCTGTGTGAAATGCAACATTATTCAATGGAGAAACATAGACAGGGAGGAAATGGAGCGGTGGGGGGTTTGGTTGTTTCATTTCAAAATCTTGCTCCCTCTTGCTCTTTTAACTAACATTTTACCGAGAGTGCCTTTAATTCATGTAGGGGTGATGATTGATTAAACAAAATTTACCAAGCATGACACATTGAATGTGTTTCTATTTGTGGACATCAAAAAAACTCCTGTGTTGCCTCAGGTCTCCATCGGGGATGATAGAGAGCACTCCCATGCTGTTTGGGAACTCGTGGAGGGTGGCGTCGGCCTGTGCTCCTCGCCACAGCGCCCCCCAGATGGACCCCTGTGATACGCACCAACAAACTGGTAACACTAATCCTCTGGGTTTACACTATGACAGCAGTACTGATATACACATTGGACCCCCTAGACCAAGCCTTGACAACATCACTCATAAGGTCTATTCCAAAACCCCTTTAACTTTACCCCTCACAACTCTGCTTAATTCTCCAGCATCCTACGCCTTAGAGATGTGTGACATACTGAACCAGGAGGTGTTCTCTCCATGCCATGAGTACATCAGCCCTGCCACCTTCCATCAGCAGTGCCGTGCGGACACCTGTACGTGTGGCACGCCCTGCCTATGCTCTGTGCTGGCTCATTACGCACGCCACTGCCGGAAGTTCTCCGTCATCGTTGAGTTTAGATCACACGTGCCGGACTGTGGTGAGTGTTCAGGACTCCATGTTGTTTCCTTTCATCTTTCCTTGTAAGTTAATTGCAGACTGATACAATAGGACAGAGCACTCCTTCAACAGTGTTCACCTGTTTTGCTCATGAGCAGGTAGTTGGGGGATGAAGCGCAAAGTAAGTGTTTCTTTGCCTGAGATGTTCTATCTGTCGGTCTGGCGCTTAGATAGAGATAGAGAAGATGGTTGAAATCCCGACAGTTATTGGTGATTATGTGCAGTAACAGGCATGGTCTTTCTCACACATTTTCAGATGACAGAACTGAATGATTTCATCATTTTTATTTATAACGAAATGGTTGTTACAAAAAAAGTAATGTACAATGAATATAAACACAAAGCACCGGTTAATAGCTAGATATTAAAACAGGTTCAAATTGGGTTAAATGGTAGTTGTATAGATTTTGTGTCATTGGAATATGTACATGTGTTCTAATCAGGGCTGCCAACGTTAACCTGTTGCGATTAATTTGCATACAAACTTTATGCAAATTAATCACATTACCAGGTTTTACCCAAACCTCTTCTCAGATTTCCAGCACTGATTTATGCCTGTTTTTGTGTGTGATTACCTGGCAAACACAGCTAACATGATGACTGAAGAGATATCCCATTTCGTGTTGAGCGGAAAATTTGATTTTGAGAAAATGAAAGTTGTGTGCTATAGTGCTGAGAGACGGGAGTCAGAGGCGGAGTATCGATTGCAGATGCAGGGTGTTTAATGAACATAAGTAAGAGCAACAGATAACACGACTAGAAGCATTGAACCACATGTAGGAATGAATTAACTGAGATGGTCCCGCACATTAAACAGTCCGTGCGGAAACATTCCTCCAACCCTCAGTTCCGTGAGTGAAATATGTCAATCCACCACACAAGCCCTCGCAGAATTCACCCATAGTCAAAACCCCTGTGTCGAGGAGGAACGACCACTCGACCTCGACGGGTGCGGAGGACAGGGGGTAGGGCAACTGGAGTGGCTGTGCCGACCACGAGGTCAGGAGGTAGGGGTACCAGCAGGTCTGCGGGCACCCTGGCGGGAACTGGGTTGTGATGTCCTGGAGGATGGCCTCGGCGTGGGGAATGACCCAACTCAAAGTGCTGGGAGATGTCCACGTGAGCGGGCTTAATCCTGTCAATGGAGAGAGTCTCAAGCCTACCCCCAATGTCCACCACAAGGCTCTTGTCCCCGTGCTGTAGAACCCTGAATGGGCCATCATAGGGGGGACGCAGGGGGCCGCGGTGTGCGCGGTGGCGAACTAAAACGAAACTTGCTGAGTGCAAGTTAGGGGGCACCTGGAATGCAGGGGTGCCGTGCTGAGACATGGGAATGGGTGTGAATGTCCCGACGGCCTCCAGCAGGGATGAACGTTATCTGGCTACACACCAGGGAGCAGTGGCGTCCGGAATGAAATCCCCGGGGACTCTCAGTGTCTGGCCGTAGAGGAGCTCAGCGGATGATGACTGCAGGTCTTCTTTGGGGTCTTCACCGGAGGCCTAGCATGCTTATCCACCCAGTTGCGTCTGCCAAGCTGGCACGCAAAGCTGCCTTCATGGAGCGGTGGAAACGCTTGCACAAGCCGTTAGCTTGAGGGTGGTAGGCCGTGGTATGGTGCAGTTTGACCCCCAGAACCACCGCAACCGCGTTCCAGAGTTCTGATGTAAACTGCGAGCCACGATCAGAGGAGAGGTCAGACGGGGTCCCAAAACACGTGACCCATGTGCTGATGAACGCCCGGGCTACGTCGGAAGATGCTGTAGATGAGAAGGGGACAGCCTCAGGCCAGTGGGTTGTTCTGTCTACCATTGTGAGGAGGTAGGTGAAGCCGTGAGAGGAGGGCAATGGGCCCACCAGGTCAACGTTGATGTGATCAAACCTCCTCTCAGGAACCATGAAAGGTTCAAAGGGGGCCTTAGTATGCCGGTGCACTTTAGCACGTTGACAGGCCACGCACAAACTGACCCAGGCTTTAACGTCTTTCGTTAGTCCATGCCATATGAACTTTTGGGAAACCAAACTCACAGATGGTTTTCGGCCGGGGTGAGAGAGGTTGTGCACCACCTCGAAAACGGAACTTTGCCAGCAAAGAGGGACAAGCGGCCGAGACTGTCCAGTAGAGGTGTCGCACAGCAGTTTAGCGCCTGAGTCACCAACCGTGACCTCCTCCAGACATAACCCAGTATCCAAACCCTTGGACTCCATGGTCAGAAACCTGGTCCACGCTCATGTGGAGGTAGTCCAGACCAGCTGAATGGCCCCGACGACTGTTCTGGAGAGGCAGTCTGCGACCACGTTGGACTTGCTGGCTATGTGCTGGATGTCCGTGATGTACTCTGAAATAAACGAGAGTTGGCACTGCTGACGGGCAGACCACGGCTTGGGCACCTCGGACATGACAAACGTGAGGGGTTTGTGATTCACAAACACCGTAAACGTACAGCCTTCAATTCCTCCTCCAACCCTTAGTTCCATTGGTGAATTATGTCAATCCACCACAGTGCACATATTGTAGTGATTAGCTGTCTTTCCACCGAAGCACAATGAGTCTGAAGTAACATCTTCGGGCAAAGCACGTGTTTGCTAATGCTAACGCTAGCACATCAGACTACGCTAGCAGAGTGCATCCAGGGCAAGTCTCTCAACAAAGTGACAACATCTAAATTAACCAACGCAAACGCTTAATGATGGCCATGGACTATAGGCCCACCAACATTGTTGAAGACCAGGGTCTACAAGGCATTGTCCAGACCCATCATACAAGCCATCATCGAGGGGAACTATTGTCGCAAGATTCAGGAATTGCATGGCAGTGAAAAGGCAAAGAAAACCGAGGAATTGGCACAAGCTACATGTATTGCACTGACTGGAGACCACTGGACAAGCACCCGTAACTACCTTGTAGTAATGGCACACCTAATCATTTACAAATTACAACTGCACTTGTTCGCTTTAGGTGTGGTGAAGATGGATGAAAGGCATTTTGCTGAAGCATGTGCTCACCATTTTATTGAAGGAGTGGGAGATCACAGGCAAGATCACCACTATAGGAACAGATTGTGCTCACAGAATGATAGCGGTAGCAAGAATACTACCATACGAGCACATGCCCTGTGGAGTGCACATTATACAGAGTGTAATCACAGTGGCTCTCCGTGTTTGTCGATGCTTTAACCAAGCGTTGGGAAATTGTCTGACGTTTCAAACACAGTCCAGCAAACACCGCAGAGCTGAAAGTTCAGCAAGCCTCTCATGGGCAAGAAGAGAAGTCAGTCGTCTATGAATGATAAAGCGGGTCCAACACAACAAAGACCCACTGAATGCAACAATGCTAACCTCAGCTGAATACGACAAGCTGGCAAAGTTGGAAACACTGCAGGAGCCATGCAGGTAAGGTGATTTCCCTATCCTCTTCAATTTGAATGTAGGACAAATCCAATTACTATAATATATAATTGTATTTTCGACATTTATTTAGGCTTGTCCCCTAAATGGGTGTTATCTGAATGAAAAATGTAATTCATTATGTTGGTCTTGTGTTTGTAGATATGTCACTGAGCTCCTGGGTGGTGACAAATGTGTCCTGCTCTGTGGTGCTGTCTGCACTCTGCCACCGCTTGTGTACAATAGAGGCCTCAGATGTTGACCCTCCCTATATAGTGCACTACAAGGCTGCATTCACAGAGGACCTAAACAGACGAAATGAGAACACAAACATGCCATGGCTTAAGGTAGCAACAGCTCTAGATCCCAGAAGGACCTCAGTTGCTTGCCCAGAGTAGAGAGGGAAGAGGTGTGTGAAAGCTGTCTGAGATGCTTAAGGAAACCAGGGAACCTCCACCACAGCCCTCCACAGAGGAAGTGGAATCTGAGCCACCAAAGAAGAAGATGGAGTCAGAGTCTGATGATGAGGCACTGTCCACAGACAAAACACTAGACAGGTATAAGGCAGAGCCCAGTGTCAGCAGCGAGGCATGTCCACTCCAGTGGATCGGCGCGCAAAGGTGCTCATACTAAAATTACACACAAAGATACATAGCTACACCTGCTTCAACAGTGCCATGTGAGTGACTGTTTTCTCTGGCAGGCCACATTGTGCAGAAGAAGAGGTCAGCTCTGTCATCTGAAAATATCAACAAACTAGCCTGCTTGAGCGACTGGTTAAAAGAAGAGTAGACTTTAGGCTGACTGGAGTCATGTCATGAGGTGTGATAATAAAGTCAAAAACCTTCTTTCTCTTACCAGTTTCTGGTGCATTTCTTTATTACACCACACATTTGTTTTATCTCATCCAAAGTACAAAAATAATGCTAGTGTTTTAAAAAAGTGATTAATCATGATTAATCACAGATTATTATTGTGATTAACTTGATTCATTTATTTTAATCGATTGACACCACTAGTTTTACTTCTTTCAGCGATTAAATGCCCAGACACTATGGAATATGGGACATGTGTGTCATCATGCCAACGGCGTTGCTCCACCCTATCATCCTCCCATCACTGTCCGGAGGAGTGTGAGGAGGGTTGTGTCTGCCCATATGGAACATTTTACAATGCCCCAACACTCACCTGTGTGCCCAGGTAAGACTAGGGTCTCCATCAGAAGGAGCTCCATTTATCACAAGCCTATTGTTCTATTGTGTACATTCGCCTGTAAAGTAAGGACACACGCAAGATAAAACATGTTACATTTGTGTGTTATTAAAGGGGCCCTATTATACCATGAGGTGAGTGTGATTAGCCAATAAAAGCCTAATCACACAATAAAATCCATCTATCCCTCCATTCTCTTCCGCTTATCCGGGGCTGGGTTGCGCTGACAGGCCAAATGGGATATATAATCCCATCCAGTGGGTGTTGGGTCTGTTCCGGGGTCTCCTCCCAGTTGGGAGTCATTTCAAAACTGTCATTTGAATTAAATTGTCATTGTGACATGGTGACATCACAAGTGGGAGCATCCCCCTAGATGTATGCTGACTGAATCAGCTTACCATTTGATACAGTTCAATGAGTAGGCTGGTAGACTGATCTAGTCATCATACATCATACATCAATTTTAGGTTAATGGCTAATCACACTCACATCTGGTGTTAAAATAGGGGCCCTTTAATATCAGTATTATTGTAATCTTAAACAATCATAACCAGAATCAGAAACATCCTCAATGGTGGTGTGTGGTCTCTTCATTTGGTCTCTTGGCTAATTTAGGATGCACTGCAAAGTTTGGGTCAGTCTATAAGTGAAATTCCTTAAACAGCCAGCAAAGCTTGGTAATTGTGATCTCTTTTCCACCCCACTCTCTGTCCTAGAACCCAATGCAGCTTAATTCCTTTTAAATGTCCCCAGGTTTTTTACATCCTACCGCAGGGCAGTGCTTTACTTACCATGTGCTCGAGTTACAGCAACAAATCCAGCGTGAAACCCCCTTTCATTTCCACCTGAGCAGTGGGCGGCACAGATATCTGATAACCACTGAGAAGACATTTGTACTACAGAGGCCAATGTGTAGCATTGGGCTATATGTTACAGCATTTTCAGCATTCACCACAGATAGGCTCCAGGTGGCCAGTGAAATATCTGGTGGGAATCATGGACCACTATAACAAGCACGTTTTTGAAAAATGGACCACTATTCTTAACTGTCAGGGTCACCCCGTTCTTAATGAGTGTGAACTGCTAACCTCAGGTCATCGTTTCAGGGTACAGCTAGAAGTACTGAACTGCCATTGGCATTTTAAATAGTGAATACCACTAATATGCTTTTATTTTTTGTCTGTATTCATATTGTGACCTGGCTGCAAAGTAGTGACCTTAATTAGAGACAATAAATAACTTAACCTTCACATAAACTCCACAGGTGTCTGAGCTACCATGTAATCATTTCAATAAACCACTGTGTTAAATGTGGATCCACGTGCATCCAATGTGCAATGTGCCTGTGTCCTTGTGTGTGTGTGTATGTGATTGTGTGTGTGTGTCCATCTGTCCATCTGTCTGTCCCTCCATAGGAACCATTGTCCTTGTAGTTTTCTGGGGACAGATTATGAAGCAGGGGATGTGATTATAACATCAGCAGGACTTCAGTAAGCTCACCCTCCCACTCTATCATGTCTTTATATGTATTACATTATATATGGAAAGAAGCTCAATATATTTCTGTAATAACAACTCAAGTTCTCGCTGAACAACAATATGTTGCCGAATTTGTATTGGTCAGATATAATATTGCTATATCCCCTCATAAAAAATGGATCTGTTACTGCGTGCAGGCTCTGCCAGAATGGTAAACTGATGTCTCAGAATTCTGACACCAGTAAGTATTTATTTTCATTGTAATGTCATGACAATTACTTTACTTACTGCACATAAAATAATACTGCTCTCTAAGAACAGTATATGCAATACAAAGTCATACTGTATATACCACCAGGTTAGTTTTTGCCTCAATAGTACATAGAATGCCCAGGTGAAAATATTTACCCTCATTTAATAATACATAATTAATAGTTGCTTATTATATTCTGTAATTGTGTATATAAATTTGAACTCTAATACTTGTGCAGGCCAGCTGTGTCTTCCAGGCCAGCTGTACCAGAACTGCTCTGAGGGAGAAGACGGCCGTGTGGAGGGTAGAGGCGTGGCCTGTGAACAGAGCTGCCAGTCTTACCTGCTCAACCTCACCTGCTCAGCACATGAACCCTGTGTGGCAGGTTGCACCTGCCCCCCTGGGTGAGTACTCTGATCATACCCCGGATGCCCAGTTGTCTACAGCTGAAGCATCTTTGGCCTCACGCACTAACTAACCACATGCTGTTTTTGTCAAAATTCTGGTTCATCCACACTCCTAGAATTAAAACGCATGGAAATAGTATCCAAAAAACTGAACTGTTTTTAAACTTCTCGCACAATTTTCTCATATCTGGTCAAATGTAACTATTATTTTTTGTCCCATAAACTCATAACTTAAATAGTTTAGATTGTACATTCAATTCTCAGAGAAAGTTAAAATCCCCATTGTCAATGAGACTGGCAGACAATGTCTTCACTTCAATGTCAACACACAAGACACACCGCATACATATCTTAAATCATTGGACATTATGTGCCATTTCCAATCCTGAACCAGTCGATTTTTCAATCAGCAATCGTCCTGCCATGCCTGAAACTATGGTCAGGATGTACACAAGACTGCCTGTATCTTTGATTAGAATGTGTTCGGGTCCTCAATATGGATGACCTAACGTCAACGCAACAGTTCTTGTAGCTATTATCACAGTGAAATAGAACATTGTGGACTAACAAACACAAAAGTGCATTTGTTATCTGTACGACCACCAGCAAACCCCCATGTCTTCTTGTAGGCCTCTCCAGCACCGGACGTAGAACATTGACCAAATTAAAAATGAATCGTATTAGCAATCGATATATACTCATTAATACATTTTCCAGGAAATGTAAAGCATTGTCATACAGTTTGGGTAACTTTTCAATCATGATATTTCTGTATTCATGTTCTTCATCTGCATTGCCATGCAGACCTAAAAAATGCTGCTGTTTTCAATTAAGGACAGGATCTAAGGCATCCTATCTCAGGATTCCTAAATTGAGTAATTCCTAAGTTAGTACTGATACATTCCTGCAGTCCGAAGCATGTTTCCTTCATACCAAAATCCAAAATGTCATCCTAACCTGAGATGAGATAGGTCTTAAGTCTTACGAAATTTCTGTAATGAGACCCCAGTTTCCTAATATGTTGTTACGAGGGAACTCAAGTAGTCGGTAGTACTGATGTAATACGAGACAGCTTCCAACCTAGATGAGAACTAAGCTAAGGAGCCAAAATAAGGAAATATATAATAAGATATCATGTATTAATCCCAAGGAAATTCTTGTGCCAGAGATTGCTAGAAAAATGTACATAACATTAGGAGTAATAATCAATTATCAAGCTACAGATGGCGTGGCCGTGTCTAGTCGCTGTCATGGTAGCTCTGTGGAGATTTCTTTTTTGTTAATTATTTCTTTTTTCCAACAACTTCTTTTGCACAAATGCATTGGCAATAACAACATACAGGCAAGATAGACTTTTGGACATTAACTTTGATCTACAGCAAAGTCTCTGGGATACTTGACCCCGAGTGGCCGGCGAAGATAGTACAAGTGAGCCACAACAACAACAGCGGAGACACGTCTACAGGGAAACTGCCCAGCATCCTTCTAGCTAATGTTCAGCTTCTGGAAAATAAGTTAGATGATATTAGGGTGAGGATTCGAATCCAACGGGACATAAGGGACAGTAAAACATTTTGTCTGACGGAAACATGGCTGATGCCGGGAACTGGTCATTTGCCCGACCGAGTCCTTCTCTGTTTTTTGAGTGGACCGAAGTCAGGGAGATCCAAGGGTGGAGGGGTTTGCTTCATGACCAACAAGTGGTACAACCCTAAGGATATTCAGACTCTTTCTCTCTCCTGCTCGCCGAATCTGGAGCATTTGACGGTCTCTTGCCGTCCATTCTATCTTCCCCGGGAGTTAAGTATGTCATCATTACAGCCGTCTACATCCCACCACAAGCGGACACCGATGCAGCACTACATGATGTGCTATGTCATCACTAGACCCAACATCCTGCTGCGGCTGTGATGGTGGCAGGGGAATTTAATAGGGCCAATCAAAGAACGTCATGCCGAACTTCCATCAGCACATTATGTGTGCTACCAGGGGAGAAAGGACTTTGGACCACTGCTATACGCCATTGAAGAGAGGCTACAAGGCTCTCCCCCCATTCGGCAAGTTGGACCATGCCGCCATTTTCCTGCTGCCGGAGTCCCCTCTGCAGTTTGCCTACTGGCCGAACGGATCCACAGACGATGCTGTCCCTCAGATAATACACAGCTCCCTCTCAGAAGAACTTTTGCTCTGCTTTCAATACCATAGTTCCCAACAGACTGACTGAGAAGTTAATTCCAGACCCCTCACCCTGAACACAGGATCCCACCAGGGGGGTTGCGTTCCCCCTACTATACTCCCTGTACACACATGACTGTGTGGCCAGGTTCAGCTCTAACACCATCGTCAAGTTTGCAGATGACACAGTGGTGGTGGGCCTGATTCAGGTAACAATGAGAAGTTGCTAACCTGTCACTCTGATGGCAAGACAACAGCCTCTGCTGAATGTATCCAAAACTAAGGAGTTGATTGTGGATTGTGTTGATAGGAGGACACAACAACATATATCAATCAATCAATCAGACTGTATTTGTATAGCACTTTTCATGCAAAGAAATGTAACGCAAAGTGCTTCACACAATAAAATAAAAAAATCCCCATTTCCTGTCCCCACACAGACAAGAAAATACAATTAATAAAAACACTCAATAAAAACAGGAATGGAGGAAACACCATCATAAATCTGCATTGAAGAAACACCAGAGACAAGAACTCTCAGCAGTAGATAAAAAGTAAAAGAAAGGTAAAAGCACAAGTAATAAAAATACTAAAAGAGCGTAGATGTATTGAAGTGAGTAAAACCAAAGATAAATGGTAGGGTATTAAAGAGAGAATAATACAAATACATAAATGGATAGATAGATAGATACATGAAATACAACATTATAATAAAGTAAAATAAAATGTATAGAATCAATTCAAATCCAGACTAAAAATGTGGGTCTTGCTTTTAAAAAAATAAATTTTCTCTGCTGCCCTCAGGAAGGGTATTCCAGAGATGTGGGCCATAGTAATAAAAGGATGCCTCACCATGGGTTTTTGTGCTTTAGGGATAATTAAAAGGCTACTACCAGAAGACCTGAGGATTCTAGAGGGTTCATAGGCTAAAAGCAAATCTGATAAATAGGTAGGACCAGGACAATTTATAGACCAATAAAAGTATCTTAAAATCAATTCTGAAGCACACAGGTAGCTAGTGCAGAGACGAGAACATTGCTGTAATATGTGCTTGCCTGATGCCTCGAAATTCACTGTATCAATACATGTAGTATTGGTAGTTTTGCATTCCGCTGAGCATCGGCAGTTTCCATTTCACTGCATATCCTTGTATGTGTATGTGACAAATAATGTTCTTGAATCTTGAATCTTGAATTGAAGTGTATACGGAGTAAATGCTAAGACCAATGCCAAATAGAATCGCAATAAAAGTGTGTATTTAGTCAAATAAATCAACTAAAAGTTACATCTTAGTAACCGAAGTTCAGAAAGGATGACTAGACTTGGGTCAACAGCTATATGCCTCTCTATAATAAACAGCTTTCATGTTTACAAAGTTTTTCATGTCCGATCTTAATTTGACCACTAATCTACTCTGACCACTAGGTGTCAAATCTTCCACTTAATTAAATGACTCATTGTAAGGATTTCTCAGAGATGATTATGGCTGGGTCTTTCTGAGAATCCCACTGATCCATGACCCATTATTGATGTATACACAGCCAGTACCATCAGCAAAGTGCTTTGTGTTGTACTGTAGTGTGCTCTCACAAAGTCACAGAAACCAGAAGCCAATCCTATACAATGCATCTTTACTTTGCTTTCTTAGTTGGCTTCAACAACACACTTTGGCTGCTACCACTTACGATGTTGCATACAAGATGGAAGAAGTTAAATGTGCTGTCGGTAAGATTCAAGCGAGGCAGAGAAGAGGGCAAGCTTTTGAAACGAAACCACCAAAAAACAACTCCTCCTCCTCCCCGGTTGTTTGTTTTTGCATTGTTTTCAGTTTAGCTTCAATTGGTAATTAGTGAATATCAGACAATGACTGTAATGGGGTAAAATACAAGGACCAATGAGTTTTTAAATGGTCCGCATGAGAATAGTGGTGGTGCTGGGTCTCTGATCTAAAAGGTTAACCTATGTCCAACGCTTCGAGACAGGTTTACTAACAGTCGAAGGCATCAGGCAGTTTGGAGTAGATTAGAGCTACTTGATCCCTGTAATCCCCCTTTGGCCATCAAACTAAATAGAGGGATATTTTGAGAAATAATCCAAGACTCATGAGTAGATAATTAGTTCGAAAACCAGAGAAGTTTGCAACAAAACATTTAGTAGATTCTAACATATTTGCTTAATCTAACTATTATTTTACCATCGATGTCACACTGACTGATATGTACTGTTTGGGTACATTGGAGACGATTGAATAAATAAGCAAAGAGAAAAAGTAATACTTCACTCTAAATAGACAATGTAACTGATCAGCTAGATTTTTCATGAACAATAAATGTTAGTTTTGTTCCTATAATTGAAAATAATATGCCACTCAAATAGAACATCACTTTTTTGTAAAGGAATCAGCAATATGGGCCTGGCTGGGGATTTTCTATTTTCTATTTCTCTCTGAATAAATCAATTAATATTCTGTATGTATATCCAGCCTTTTCAAATAAACACAATATATTGCCAATCATGGATTATTACCAATAACAGGGCAATTTATCTGTGTATGTCTATAGTTATGGCACCAGTCTACTGAGGTCACACCTTGAAGTATTGGTCATACCAAAATCTTTATTAGTACCAAATAATTTGAACCTGTACTAATGTGATTGGTACAAGATACAACATTATTTTTAAAAATACAATAGCAATACTATAGCACATTGATCAGCATCTTGATCAGCCTGTGATGTATTCATCCACTGACTTTTGTGATCATTTATAGTTATCCAGCAGGCATTTGTGTTTGGTGTTAAAATCAAAATACTGTTCTAAGAAAATAGGAATCGGCCTACTGTTGGTTATCAACTTATAATTAATAACAATCCTAGAAAATTATGAATTATTAAAATAAAACATCTATTCATTTTAATTAATAATAACGGGGCACCACCCTCAAACCAGGGACCAATAACCAAACAGGGGAGTCAGTCTCATATACTGAACTATTAAATTAGAATCATGATGAATAATTTCTATATCAATATCTAGTAATGGTGAAGGCTTCAGAGTTCTTTACGTGACGGAGGCTGACTTCAACACAACATTCAAGCAATAACTACAAGAGTTATGATACCTTTATTAAAATTGAACTTGGCAAATGGCAGAAAGTAAATATCCCTTAAATACGATAAGCAATGCACAACCTGGTATGTATGCATCTTCTCCTGGGGTCTCGTTACGTGTTGTTCTGGTTCTGGTTTCTGCAGCTCGGTGGCAAGCGTTGGTGTTGCGTTCAAGGTGGGCAGAGCGGCTCGTCGGTGTCGGATTTCAATGGGTCTCGGCTGCCCTTCATCCTAAGACAACAACTGTGTAACCGATGCTTCTGGTTATCATAGATGGAGCTAGGCGGGGTTCCGCACTACAGCGTGACTGGTAGGGGACTTAGGCAGGAGGCAGAACGCCCGTTCAGAGCCGGAACCTGGATAGGAATCGTAGAGCTTATAGGGAAGAAGAGAGTAGGTGGACGTCACATCTGTGTTGATATAGACTAGGTTGTGCATGCGCATTCGGCTCATTCGACCAATGAGAAGGATCAATGTCACTGGGCGGACCTTTGACCCTTTTCTTCCGGAAGGCAGGGTCAAGGTGAGCTGGGTTACATGTCTCCCTGGCTGCTGCTCCCCTGGTGGTTACACCCGGGATAGAGTCTTTCATCTCCGTGGAAAACATGGCAATATAACAGTAGACTAATGATTAACTCAGCACAAGGTGTCACATTTTGGCTTCATTCTTTTGTGTATGTAAAAATCTTCATAAACACAAAATGCAGCTTTGCTCCTGTTTTTTCCCAGATAAGAAAAACATCAATGTTTAAAATTAAAGTGATACCACTGATCTTTTATTATACATGGTTCCAATGTCAGACAATCCCGGAAATTGTGCATTTACTATTAATCATTAACAGTCGAGAATCAAAGTGACATTGCTAGCAGTGGTTCCTGAGCTCTATTTACAGCTACCGATTAACTACCTGTTAATTACATGTGAATAAATAAGTGGTATGCACTAAACAGAACTTAAATATCCTGACATTTTCAAAACAACGTGGAAAGTCCTAATGTAATTCATTAATATTCACCAATTGGGGGGAAGGGCATGCAGGCTAGATCATTATTTATTTTGATCTCTTTGATCAGTGTAACAGATACAGCAGCTTGGCGTGTGGATAAAGGAAGCTGTTAACACTGTTTCCTGTTCACTACGGTGTAACTTTACAGGTTTGTGGTGGGGCCATTCACAGTGTGAATGGCCATTCACACCTGATTGTCTGCACCCTAGCCGTGGATACAGCTCACCGCTGCATATTACAAGATACTTATCATCTTGTCTAGCCGTGGGGAGAGAAGCAAACAGAGGATTCCACACAGATACTTCTCTTTCTATCTCTGAGAATCCTAATTGTCTGGTTTTCACCAGTCAATGAGTGTAACCACCCCTGACGCCCGGACCTCACTATGAAAAGGCAGCCATTTTGGCTCTCATTCTATCATTAAGCTGCATATCTGGCTTTAGGGACACCCGGTGCTGACATTTGAGTTGGATTTGTTTATGTAATGGTGGTTGTAAGTTATAGATCCATCATATGCTACGTGCTCAATTAGATGAGTAACCTCACACCCAGAAAGATCATCATACCTTTTTCTTTGTTGAACATTTTCTAGTTCAACAAAATATGGCTTTGCACCTGCTCCTATGTTCAAAATGCATCAATACATTTTTTTATTTGTTTTACGACTAGTTTACCACTCGTAGCTTTCCATCCATCTCCAGGAGTTTGGAAGGACTGATCGAATAACAGCTGTATCTTCCATGTCCTGTGCTGTTAGGTTCCTTAGACACGGAGACGAGTGTTTTCAACCTGAATCCTGCCCTTGTCTGTGGAAGGGGAAGGAGTACTACCCAGGGGACAGGGTCTCCTCACCCTGCCACCAATGGTACACACCAGCTTATCCACAGTCACACACACACGCGCACACACACACTCAGCAGAACAATTTATGTCATCCGGTTCAGTAAACTGTTGGGATGGTTCCCTTTCACATAAACTTTTTTTTCCTGTGTTTGGTGCACTTTACCCAGTCCTACATGACATAGCATGCGATCATCCTGTATTTCCCTGCAGAAGACAAATTTGTATTAACTTTCATCAGTCATCGGTGGACAATATATTAAAACAAATCTCCAATAATGGCACAAATCTTTCATCGTCAAAATGTTCACTCAGGGCAATGAGATTGTGGGTGGAAGTGACCATCCGATACCTATAATTCACTCTTGCCAAGCCCAGGGTAAGAGCTGCGTGAACAGAGGCCGTCCTTGTATGACACTCTTTCATTTCTTTCATTTCTGCGGACTGTTTGTCACTGTTGAAAAGTTGAAAAGCCCCCCCAGCCCCCTGCAGTGAGCTCAGCCTCTTCTCCTTTCTCCCATTTTCCCTGCCTTCCATATCGCTTAGCAGCATTAGTCAGGGAAGAAGATATAGATGACAGTCTAATGGTGAAATAAACGGTTATTCAACTCTTTGGCAATTGCATGCCCACTTTCCTCCTTGCGCTACATCTAAGATCATCACAAAGACTAAGCTATTAGCCGTATGAAAAAAAGGGTACGAAAAAAAGGCGCTTGTGGTAAGTGGGAGCAAAGCAGTACTGAGTCACTGTGTGAGGCTGTGCTGTCTTTGTAGTGTGTGCCAACACGGGACGTTCCAGTGTGTGACTCGCCCGTGCCCCTCCATGTGCACTGCCTACGGAGACCGCCACTACAAGACGTTTGACGGCCTGCTGTATGATTACATCGGTGCATGCAAAGTGTACCTCATCAAGGTATTGGAAAGATGATCTGAGATTGGTACATTTTTATTTACAAGCCTACTGGGCAAAATCCCTTCATATCTGTTTGATTTCCCAGCATTTTTTATTTTTTATTTTTGCTCCACTAGATTGCTGCTCTACTGGGTACCCAGAATTTGATTGGAACTTAGTAGAGGAGCTTTCTCCTATGACACACTTCAGCTTCATGATGATGTCCCTGGGGAATTCTCCCAGGCTCTTATAAACTCTGATGAACTGTGTAACTGAAGAGTGCACTTGCTAGCTGCTAGCTGGGTATTATATAGTATGAATATGTTGTCCCTTGTCTGTTTTTATCGTGGTCTGTTTTTATCCGAATGACTCCTTGTTTATTTTGACATACTCTATTTTATGTGTTATGTTTTATGTTGTAACCTTGGACTGGTGTGCTATCTTGGCCAGGGCTCCTTTGAAACAAAGCTTTTAATGTCAAATATGAACATAAATATGTTTATAGTCTGTATCTCAAATTTATTTACCCTTCTTCATGGCTTCATAAGTAAATAATAGCAAGGATTACAAGATGACAGACACACTAGTTGTTCTTCTCTTTAACTGTCTGCCGCTTGATGGCCAGTTATTCTAAGTGCTTCACAAGGCCCCCTGACACGAACAAAAGAAGAAAGGAAAACTCACTCCAAAAAAAACATCCTTTCTCCTGTGGATTACTCTGAGCCCAATAGTTTCCAATTGGGAGACATAAATTAGGATCAAAATAAAAATGTATGTGTTACTAATGTCTTACAGAGCAACAGTGCTGATATGGTGCTGAGTGTGATCATTGAGAACGTGGACTGTTACAACAGTGGAGTCATCTGCAGGAAATCCTTGCTCATCGTCATTGGCCGATCCTTTGTGGCATTTGATGATGACAGTGGGAAGCCGGTAAGAACTGCCTCTAATACCAACCACAAGGAATCCTCTTGAAGTTGATTGAGATAAAGGTTATGCAATATTTGTAATAATAATAATAATTTTATTTTGGCATATTTCATGGTACATGTAGAGTGTGTGTGGTTGGTGGCTGTTTTAAGCAGCCTCAGCTGGCCCATGCTGATTAGTCTGAGGCTCCACACTTTCTGTTTGACTAATCAATGCACACAGCCTTCACCACACACACTCATAGAGTGTTAGCATGCCCGCTTGTTACCATCTCCTCTGTCATTCATTCAAAAAACGGATTATTCAACTGCTTGTGTCCTCGGATTGGAGGAGCCCCAGAAAAGTAACAGTTAGAATTTAACTGTGTAATAGTTAGATTCTGCTATGCTCTCGGCATGTGTGTGGTGATGGCTGGTTTAGTCTGTCTGCATTGATTTGGCAATACACCACAGGGACTAATCTACCTGACAGGCGAGGCTGCTTAAACCAACCACTAACCAAATACACTCTGCAGTACACACAAACATTGCAGAGAAATGTTACCTTTATTTGCGACCATCAGTCCGATTGGTTGTTGCATTGGTCCTTGGAAAAACATAATCAATCTCGCCTTTGTCTCTTTGGAAAATACTATATGTTATAATGTTATACAATGTGTCAAAAAAACAGAGCATCATCAAAAGAACAATGTATGTAGAAAACACAAACCATTTTTGAATCCCATAACTGTTGTGTTCTTCGCTCTATAGAACCCCTCCAGTGTGGTTGATAGAAGGCAGAGAATGCATATCTGGCCTGCAGGCTACTTCACTGTCATCCACTTCCCTGGGGAGCAGGTGACCATCCTCTGGGATCGCAAGACCACTGTACATATCCAGGTTGGACCACAGTTGCAGGTAGGCACTTGGTGCAATGTGGGAATGTGGGTGAATGGAAAGTGTTAGTGTTGTTAGTGCACCCTCTTTGCTTTCATGAGCATCTCAACTGCAGAGCAAAAAAAGATTAACCTTCTATAGATAGATAGAAAGGGAAATCCAGGCGTTACAGCAGGAGAGGTGGACAGAACAGTGCAGAAAAAGACCACATAAGTGAGGTTGCTTCAGCCGTCAGTTGTCTAATGTCTGCAATATAACAACAGCAACATCAATTTACATCCTCTAAATTGACAGGCTCAGATTATTATTATAATGTATGTGTCTGACAACATTATGGAAAATAATCCCTACAGACATTTTGTGTTATCCCAAGTCTTGTTAAATGAGAAGTCTCACATTGTCGAAATCAGCTAAATATTCAGCCATGACTTTAAAAGTCTTTTAGAAAACACTAAGCTATGCTTTCTGTAGTCCAGCACTTCTCTCGCCAAATTTCACTCTGCAACAACTCAACTCTCAGGAGGGTCAGAGCGAGACTTCTCCTTGAGCAAAACTTGGTTCGACACGATCAAAGGAAAGGTTGAGAAATAACACGGGGGAACGAGCTGGGTCTGAGCCTGGAATGTTGTCAGACATTCATACTAACATTCCGGGCCTGCCAGTTGCAAAAACCTTAGAGGACTTACATTGACAAGGTTATTCTTCTGTCATTATAAAACGATACACTGATAAATTAATAAATGGTAAACTGAAATTGGTGCACCACACATATTCCTAAAAGCAAGGGATGTGAGACTGCAAGGTGGTCTGTCCCTGCATAATGAAGTAGTCACAGAATGGAGGAACTGTAGAAGGAAGGCAAGAATGAAGTGAACAGACAAGGGAAGAATTGGCAGGATGGTTTGCTTGCATGTGTGTGTGCATATGGTCTTACCTGGCTTGAGCTGAGGCAGTATATTGTATCACTTGAATGCTGATGGGGTTATGGATATAGATTCTTCTGATTTAATTACTTAATTTATGGACGGCTGTGACTAGGGCAAGCTGAGTGGCCTCTGTGGGAACTTTGACCTGAAGACAGTGAATGAGATGCGCACGCCGGAGAACATCGACTCCCCCACCCCCCAGGAGTTTGGGAATAGCTGGACGGCAGCGCAGGTAAGATCACCTTTACATCTTTGTTCCTTATTGGCAAAAATAATAATTACTCTTCTCCAGGGCGGTCACTCGTCTGAACTCTTCACCCGGGTGAATGCACTCCGTATATGCACTCCGTAGATTCAGCATATACCCTGTAGATTCTGTACATTCTCTGTAGATTCTGCACATATATAACCCATCCATCCATCCATTTGTTTCCGCTTATCTGGGGCCGGGTCGTGGAGGCAGCAGGCTAAGCAGGGCTCTCCGGGCATCCTTATCCCCAGCAACACTTTCTAGCTCCTCCTGGGGGATCCTGAGGCGTTCCCAGGCCAGATGAGATATATAATCCCTCCAGCGGGTTCTGGGTCTGCCCCGGGGTCTCCTCCCAGTTGGACGTGCCCGGAAAACCTCTAAAGGGAGGTGCCCTGGAGACATCCCGGTCAGATGCCCGTACCACCTCAGCTGACTCCTTTCGATGCGGAGGAGCAGCAGCTTTACTCCGAGCTCCCTCCGGATGTCTGAGCTCCTCACCTTATCTCTAAGGCTGAGCCCAGCCACCCTCTGGAAAAAACACATTTTGGCCGCTTGTATCCGCGATCTCGTTCTTTCACTCACTACCCACAGGTCGTGACCGTAGGTGAGGGTTGGAACGTAGATGGACCGGTGAATCGAGAGCTTCGCCTTCTGGCTGAGCTCCTTCTTCACCACAACGGACCGGTACAGCGCCCGCATTACTACAGATGCTGCACCAATCCGTCTCTCCATCTTCCGCTCCATTTTTCCCACACTCGTGAACAAGACCCCGAGATACTTGAGCTCCTTCGCTTGAGGCAGCAACTCACTCCCAACCTGGAGGGAGCACTCCACCGTTTTCCGGCAGAGAACCATGGCCTCAGACTTGGAGGTGCTGACTCTCATCCCGACCGCTTCACACTCGGCTGCAAACTGCCCCAATGCATGCTGGAGGTCACGGTCTGATGTAGCCAACAACCTACAGAACCCTGCAAAGAGCAGGGATGCAATTCTGAGGTCCCAAAACTGGACACTCTCCACACCTCGGCTACGCCTTAAGATTCTGTCCATGAAAATCACAAACAGAATCGGTGACAAGGGGCAACCTTGGCGGAGTCCAACACCCATTGAGAACGTGCTTGACTTTGTGCCGAGAATATGGACACAGCTCTCACTTTGTTTGTACAAGGACCGAATGGCACATACTAACGGCCCCGGCACCCCATACTCCCGCAGTACCCCCCACAGGATTTCCCGGGGGACACGGTCATAAGCCTTCTCCAAGTC
>OMOU01094137.1:0-10141 GCA_900312585.1 Malacocephalus occidentalis
GATTCTCAAACCTACTACATAAACAATTTGAATATTCAAAAATCATGACCCTACATCGATTGCAGTGTTTATATAGCGCCGTAAAATAGTCACAGTCAAGCAATAAAGTCAATAACGGTTTCCTTATTCACCAGTCACCCCTAAAAACAGAAAGAATCGAGGTATCAACCCAACTGTGGCTCAAACATCGAGGTCTGAACCGAAGCGTGGATTTGGAGAATCGCTACACCCTTAGAAACAAGCATAGGGTATTCTATAGAGTTGAGCCACATTGTTCTCCCTATCAAGGTGGAGTAAATGCATTGAAAGATCGTATTCCCAATGTGTTGTCCAGTCATTCAGTACGGGTGAGTAGGTCTAAGCTTTCAAACACTGTGACGTTTATACTATCCCGGGGGATTTCTGTTTTACTTCAGAACATTTCAAGCTACTTCTTCCTTTTTTTTTTTTTGTAAATAAAATAATTCATGTGGCAAATTAGCCTAATGTAGATTTGTATATCTCTATATATATATCTCTATATATGACGTTGTGCCAAGAATATGTATATATATATATATATCAAGCACGTTCTCGGTGGGTGCTGGGCTCCGCCAAAGTTGCCCCTTGTCACCAATTCTGTTTGTGATTTTCATGGACAGAATCTCAAGGCGTAGCCGAGGTGAGGAGTGTGTCCGGTTTGGGGACCTCAGAATTGCATCCCTGCTCTTCGCAGACAATGTAGTTCTGTTGGCTACATCAAACCGTGACCTCCAGCATGCACTGGGGCGGTTTGCAGCCGAGTGTGAAGCGGTCGGGATGAGAGTCAGCACCTCCAAGTCTGAGGCCGTGGTTCTCTGCCGGAAAACGGTGGAGTGCTCCCTCCGGGTTGGGAGTGAGTTGCTGCCTCAAGCGAAGGAGTTCAAGTATCTCGGGGTCTTGTTCACGAGTGAGGGAAAAATGGAGCACGAGATGGACAGACGGATTGGTGCGGCGTCTGCAGTAATGCGGGTGCTGTACCGGTCTGTTGTGGTGAAGAAGGAGCTGAGCCGGAAGGCGAAGCTCTCTATTTACCGGCCCATCTATGTTCCAACCCTCACCTATGGTCACGAGCTGTGGATAGTGAACGAGATAGCGGTTACAAGCGGCCAAAATGAGTTTCCTCCGGAGGGTGGCTGGGCTCAGCCTTAGAGATCAGGTGAGGAGCTCAGACATCCGGAGGGAGCTCGGAGTTCCTCCTCCGCATCAAAAGGAGTCAGCTGAGGTGGTTCGGGCATCTGACCAGGATGCCTCCCGGGCGCCTCCCCTTAGAGGTTTTCCGGACACGTCCGACTGGGAGGAGACCCCGGGGCAGACCCAGAACCCGCTGGAGGGATTATATATCTCATCTGGCCTGGGAACGCCTCGGGATCCCCCAGGAGGAGCTAGAAAGCGTTGCGGGGGAGAAGGACACCTGGAGAGCCCTGCTTAGCCTGCTGCCTCCGCGACCCGGCCTGGATAAGCGGAAGCGGATGGATGTACATGCATACGTATGATCTGTGATTATTTAAGCTTCCATATCATAGGCACGATTTATATACACAATGTTATGTGTGAGGATTAACAAAGCTATGGATGGTTCAATGCCTCTGATGGCTGTAACCACGGGAACTGTATCCGTCTATTACATTGTGACATCACATCCCAATGGCCATCACCATTTTAGGAGCAGAATTGGAATGTTGTTTTTCCATTTCATTTTCTTGGTAGTAATGGTTCTGTGGTCATTGTTTAGTAATCGTGAAACAATGTATTATTATGGAGAGACATCACGTCCTCACTAGCGTAGGGTGCGGTATATTTTCCTTGATGTAGGATCTTTCTTACTGCGCTAAAACTCCGGCATCGCCGACAATCAAACCCGCGATGCGTTGTGATGTACGAGCCCCATTCTACATACAAGCAACCAAAAGGCTCGTGGCGGCCTTGTAAGGAACACAGTCCCCAGTCAACAGGTCTATTGATAGATCATTTATTGGATGTAGTTCATTTATTTTATTTAAAACCTATATATATATATATATGTATATGCACAGTAACAAAAACACAGTACACAGTAACAAAACGTCGTTATTCCTAAATGTCTCCATTTCTGGGCCCTGCAGGGTGAGCCATGATTGGGATCTGGTACAACATTCCAAAAAGCAGGTCTGAGAGATAACGGGGGGAGTTTATAAATCAATAAAAAAATACCATGCTGAAGCCTCCTCACTGAGAGAGGACATTGGAGAGGGAAGGTCACACCAATAGCACAATAGTAAACATTACAGCGTTTGGCAGACACCTCTGTGCCAAGAGGTGCCATCAGCACACGTCATCAGCAGTGAAAGCCAGTGTTGCGTCCGAGATCGTTTCCTCATTATCTCTGTGAGAAGAACAGCTCAAAATGGGCTATTGTTTCCATTGCATCAAGTCACCCGAATTACCTCATGGTATTCCTTGTGACAACTTTTGGTATGTTTTATTAGAAGAATAAATATTTGGAAAAAGCTTTGCATTTATCATTGTAATTGATAATGACCTGATATTTGTGACTTTTTGTGTACATTTTAAACAAATATATTCCTTCACACTTAACCGCCTTCAAGTGCATGCATGACCGGTGAACACTAACAACACCCACACAGGCCCACACAGCAGGAGCGCAGGAGAGCGGTCGTCCATAGCGACACGTTTCACATCACGCTGCATATTCTGGGATGGACAGGGTCCGCGTTTGCCTTTTGGCGGATGCTCTCTGTAAGATAATAGGAGTACGGGTCTTGTTTACTGAGAGTTCGAGTTCTGAAAGCGCTTCACAGGCCCACAAAATAAATACATTATTAAACAGGCAAAAAGACAATGAAATATGATGAACTCATTGATACTTACCCAGTCAATTTAAGTAAACTAAAGCTGTAAAGGACTTTTCTGCCCACATTACACAACGCTTGAATTAATTAATCATTTGAATGAAAAAGCGAAACGTGAACGCTTTCACTCTTGTCAAATCCTCTGGTGAAACCCACACATCAAGTGTGCACCAAGACAGCAGCCAGCACACACCAAGCCTCACGATGGGACGACGGCCGGAGCTCACCCGCCAGGTCGGTGCGCGAGATCTCCACCAGCGCCTCGTACAGGCCCTTCACCGGGTTGTCCCCGGCCTGCAGCACCCCGTGCAGCCAGATCAGCAGCATCCGGTGGCCGTGTTCCTTAAAGCTCTTGGAACCTGGGAGGTAAGAGGAGGAGAGACAGTCGCATGCAAAGCCAACGCACGCTACAACACTGAGCGACCAGGGAGGGATTGAGGCCTGCGAGTCATCAGTTATGGTCTGGATCTTTTATTCGACACTGTCCACGGCGAGATTCGAAGCTCACATCGCTGTGGTCCTCGTCGGTCTGCTTCATATTTACCAAAGATTTACAAGGTCCTTAGTTATGGTCATTATTTGTTATTATGCACTTTAAGTCTCTACCATCTTAACAGCTCACAAGAACAAATGGTGGTCCTCACAAGGCCGTGGTCTTCATGCAGGTTTTGTGTCGATGTTTGGTATTCGATGACATCGCCGGCCCACCCACCGTTAGCTCAACCGTTTTTTAATCATCGCTGAACACACACGGGGCCCAGACAAACATTGGCGGCAGTCCCATATGCTCTTAAGGTTTTATTTAAAGGCTTTTCATTTGGCTTCCTTTGTTACGCTGTTAACAAATGGGTACGCCAAGTTAATACGCGGGTATACGCTCAGCCAATTGTTTAGCTTGATAGCACGTCGGTAATGCACTAGACCACTGCACTGATGCTAATCAAACATTAGCCGGTTTACCAGCTAGAGCACATCTCATAGAGCAACAAGCATTCATCTCCACATGCTTTTCAAATTTCAGTATATTGTTTTAAATATGTATGGACAGTATTATGTATCATCCTGTACAGATGTATTGTGCATTCATTTCCCTTTTCCTTTTCACTAATTGTTATATGTATTGCATGTGCAATCTTCTAGTATCTGCCACTAAAATGCATTCGGATTCTGATGGTCAGCTGACAATCAAGGAAGTATTTCACCTCAACAAGCCACCGTGACTCACCTGTCCACTGTTGTTCTATAGCGCGCACGTGGGCGCTGGTGAAGCCCCAGTGCTGAGCCAGCAGTTTCCACTCCCCCTGGCAGAGGTGCTTGGTGGCCAGCCCCCACAGGACGGAGCGCAGGTGTTGGGTCTCCAGCTGGCGGTCCTGCCTGAAGGTCAGGGGGCGGCCCGCCCAAGGGTCCTGGCCCCTGGATGCGCTGTCCTGGAGGATGCAGGCAGACAGGAGTGGTTTGTTTTGAAGAACGTGGAATAGATCATGGATCATACACTGTGTGATCCATGTAATGATATTTTGGACTGGATATTTTCATTTGAAGTTTGGTCGAAAAGCATGCGAAACCAACTGCGCTGAAGGCACCTTTTCCCACTTGTAGAATCGGTCTGCTTTGATGATCATGTCTACGAGGATAATGTAGCTGCCTCTGGCCGCCACCTCCAGACACGTTTTCCCCTGCTGGGGGCGTCATCATCATCATTATCACCATCACCATTACCATCAGAGAGCTGGCCCCATAAGAGCCAGCTTGACCTTAGATCCTCAGGTGGGACAACTTCTGGCCGTTCCAAAGTGGAGGCTGAGACCTCAAGGTGACTGAAGGTGCTTCTGCCCTCAGGTGCTCCTCTGCTGTGGAACGACCTTCTTCTTTTAAATCTCTTCTTAAAACCCCATTTTTACAGACTGGATTTGATGTGATGTGGTCTTTTTATTGCTTTTATTCTTTTATTTCATGTTTTCATTTTTTCTATTTGTATTGCTTTTTATTGTCTTCTTGTTCCAAATGTATGTTAACTTTTGTTTGGCTTTTCTGTTCTGTTTTTGGGTTATCTTTTGAGGAAGCTGTTTTTGCTTTGTCTGTCAACGGACTTTGTAAACTCTGTTTTAAAAGGTGCTATACAAATACAGTTATTATTATTTTCATCATCATCATCAGGGAACAATGAATCCATCTGGGCTTCATGTTACTGACCAATGAATTTCACGGTATTTGCATCCAATTATTGACTCTGTATATAATGTCTCACGCATGAGAACACACCGTCGGTCTCTTTTAGTGCAATCTGCTCTACAGAAGGAACACACAGCCTCATTTAAGAACACTGCTGAGTCCTAAAGCGCAGGTGTCGTGGTGTGTGGCTCGGCAGGTTCGTGTGGCGCACACAGCACTACCTTGTCAGTCAGGTTGAGGTTGACTCCTGTGGTGAGCATCATTTCCACCAGGTTCTGCCGGCCCTGCTCTGCGGCGATATGCAAGGCTGTCTGCTGCCTCTGCAGGGAGATGAACCACGAATCATAGTCAAGTCCATTTTATGTGTATGACTTTTTATGTTTCATGACGATGTCGGTTGAAGGTTTGCAGTGAAAAGTCTTGTTTATTGCAGTTGTTTGTAAAATGGTAGACACATGAGACGGTAGCATGCTAGCGCTCCCTGAATGCGTGTGTTTATGGCTGACTTAACCTGTCTTGCATTGATTAGCCAACGCACCACAGGTGTGCACCCCCCCCCCAGACTCTAACTGGGCCAGGTGAGGCCAGTTAAGCCAGCAAGCCACCAAACACACTCACACGCCACAAAATCGGCCCGGGCGGGTGCACGGTTCGAACAAGCACATCATAACTAATAGATATGTAACCATGCACATGGTCTCCGATACTCACCTTGTCTGGGATGTCCAGGTCACATCCAGAGTCAAGCAGTAGCCGTATGATCTCGGCATGGTTGTTGGACACTGCGATGTGAAGAGGCGTCCTGCTTTGCTGTTTACAACAAATAGGAATGATGCCGTGTTGGTCACAAAAAGTACAACACACACATAAAGCGTTTTCCCCCTTGCAATATGACTGATTGCAGCATCCAGAAGCAGTCGTGCAATAGTGAATACAACAGTGCAACAGTGGGTACTCTGAGTGGCCCTAGATGTTTAGGGTTTCCAATTAACTCAACAGTTTAGTCTGTAATGTGTCATGATTTCCTAAAATGTAGTATATTTAATTATTTTTCTTGTTATCATTAAATTAACTTCCTGTGCTTGGTTGTTATGTAATACGGGCCTGTGTGCGATAAAGACAGGATATCAAAGCTGCTTTTGTAGATTTGTATCTTGCAAAATAGAACACGAATAACATATCACCAAAAAACATGTCTTAGGAGTACTTACACTGTCTACCTCGTCCACGTTAGCTTTTGCGTCCAGCATTAACAAGGTTGTATGAGTGAAGCCGTGCTGGGCTGTGAAATGCAGGACACTCATGCCTTCCTGCAGAATTTCAGACGGGGAAAAAAACAAACTCAAAACACAAACGTTACACATTCATCAGAACATGACGGGGCATAGAGAGTAGTCATCAGTCACCAAACGTATTGCCCCAGAGTCTGCCTCTGCGTGTTGACGGTAAATACAAGTGGAGAGAGCGACAGACAAGATAGAAACACAGGGAGGCGTACGTTAGTTTGAACGTTGACGTTGCAGCCGGAGCGCAGCAAGAGCTCCACACAAACACTGTGGTCCTCATCCACTGCCAGGAGCAATGCTGTGAGGCCGTCCTGGAGGGGGAAGCCAGAGCAGAGACATGACTACTAAAACGACTAGCATCGTGCTACTGTAGCATAGCATCGTGCTGCTAATGTAGCATAGCATCGTGCTGCTAATGTAGCATAGCATTGTGCTGCTAATGTAGCATAGCATTGTGCTGGTAATGTAGCATTGCGTCATGCTAATGTAGCATAACATTATGCTAATGTAGTATAGCATCGTACTGCTAATGTAGCATAGCATCATGCTGCTAATGTAGCATAGCATCGTACTGCTAATGTAGCCTGTAAAACATTTGAACAACAAACAGCTTCCCCACTGGAAACGGCAGCATGCTATCAGTACACGTTGAAACAAAGGTGGGCTTCGCTCACATAGTTCCTGTCATCCACAGCCAAGCCGGTCTCCAGAAGCTTCCTCAGCACCCCACAGCAGCCGCACTTGGCTGCCAGATGCAAAGCCGTGTTGCCCTCCTGTGTCGGAAGTGACATGTATGCTAAGATGACATTTAACAATATTCTATATGCATCGCATTCATTCACACCATGCATACGCACCCATTACATTACATTCACAAAGGGACCGATGGGACTTTTTTGTGGGCCTCAATGTGCACACATGCGTGTGCGTGTGCAGGTCGTTACCTTGTCCTTTGAGCCATGTGTACAACCCATTCCGATGAGATACTCGACCACTTCCAGCTGTCCGTGCTCAGCAGCCAGAAGGAATGCCGTCTTCCCAGCCTGATCAGAGACACGTCTTTAGATTGAACACGGTAGGCCTGATCAGACACGTCTTTAAATTGAACACGGTAAGCCTGACCAGAGTCGCGTCTTTAGATTGAACACGGTAGGCCTGACCAGAGATAGACACGTCTTTAAATTGAACACGGTAAGCCTGACCAGAGACGCGTCTTTAGATTGAACACGGTAGGCCTGACCAGAGATAGACACGTCTTTAGATTGAACATGGTAGGCCTGACCAGCTCAGAATGAGGTTTTGGGCCTTGTCATGTATATGATGTCATGTATATGAATGTACAGACCTACTTCCCCTTACACTAAACCGCAGGACATGCGTCCTATGCCCCGGTACATGTGTTGTTTGCAAGCCCGTAGCCAGAATGGACTGGATTGGAATGAAAAGGGAAACATGGCAGCCCACACAAACGTGTTCAGGACACCCAAGTCACACGGTTCGGATTCTGCGTCGACCTGAGCTGTACTACTAGGTGCATCTGAAACGAAGGGACAGCGTGGGACCAAGTTACCATGTCAACTGGCACAGCAAACACATTGGAATTTCCCTGCCATGCCATGACTTTGGTCGGTTTGATCCGTTTTTCCTTCAATTCCTGAAATCTCTGACGACATGCCTCTGGGAAGTGATTTATAAGCTTTCAGAACAGCCGCTTTTACCTTGTTGTTGCCTACTTTGAATACCCTCAGTCCACTCACTTGAGCATTGCCAGTGATGTGTCCAGCCATTCTCTGTCTGTCTACAACTCGCTCAAACAAAGAGAAAAACCCATCCAGACATTTCTCATTACACAAAGTTGAATTATGAACAATGTCAAAATAAGGAGAACAAAACCACATTTTCCCATCCCCCGATCAAGTCTATTTTTCCAGTTCTCCAGTTTAGCTTGTTCCATTCTTTGTTTAACGTTTTCCAAATGTTTTTGGTCACGTTCAATTTTTAACAGTAGCTGCTCTTTTTGGGTTAGGGTTCGGTCTCTGTCTCTCTCTCTGTCTTAGCATATATAATATTTTAATGTGATATGATAATGTGATATGAACCTACTTATGGTTCTTGCCAATTTGTTTCGATTCGCCGAAGGTCTCCTGATGTTTTTCCTCACCCTAATGGTAAAACCTGACTGTCTGCTCTCCAGATGTGCTACTAGAGTATGGCCTGTAGAACATGCAGTCTGTCTCTTCTTGTTGACCTTGAGGAAGGCCCGAGGGCCTGAGTGCCAGAGCGCGTGACACACTCATTGTCCTTTTGCACTTTTTCACGACCAAGGAGCTTTTAGTATTTTACGTTCATTGCAACTCTTTGAGGCAAAGCAGCTGTTAATCCAATTCTTAAACGTTCACCACACAAAGTCGATCACAAACGGAACACACAGATGTCAACACTGACTTCTAGAGTGCCAAACGATGCTCTGTGTGTGCTGGACCGCTGCTATCTGTGGGCTTGTTGGTGTTTGCTGTGAGACGACAGTGTCTGTACTCAAATCTATAAAAACAGGTTGGGTCGTAACTGTCTGCCTGTGTCTGTCTGTCTGTGTGTGTGTATGTGTGTGTCTGTCTGTGTGTGTGTGTGTGTGTGTCTGTCTGTCTGTGTGTGTTGGCTCGTTGAGTCTGTGCATCAGCCCAGCATGGTGGGGATCTGCATCTCCATGACAACAGGGTGACGTTTAAAAGCAGCACCCTCCGTGTGCTGTGTACTATTGCACGGTGCAAACATAATTCGCTTATTGTGGAAATGTTGACCAAATATTTTATATATATATATATATTGTATGTATATACACAAGTATATATATACACGAGTGCTGCTGACTGACAGCTTTGCTTGCAAGCCCTGTCTCCTGGGCAGGTAGACACCACTAGACACACAGGGACTCAGACCATCTCCTGGGCAGGTAGACACCACTAGACACACAGGGACTCAGACCATCTCCTGGGCAGGTAGACACCACTAGACACACAGGGACTCAGACCATCTCCTGGGCAGGTAGACACCACTAGACACACAGGGACTCAGACCATCTCCTGGGCAGGTAGACACCACTAGACACACTGGACTCAGTCTCCTGGGCAGGTAGACACACAAGGACTCATACCGGTGATCGCATCTTTCGTACCCGCAACCCACTTGAAGGCCGGTCTGGCACGCTTTGACCCGACCCCAGAGATGGTCCATCTCTGATAATGGCAACGCAAATCAACATGACATGGTTTGAATAAGGGGAGGGGAGGTCTGTCCACACCTTGTCCACCTTGTCCAGGCTGACCTCTTCCAGGTGCTCCATGATGAACTCCAGGACTTTGGTGTGACCTCGCTGGGCTGCACAGTGGAGCATGCTCAGACCATTCTGGAGAACCAACACACACACACACACACATACACCCCAACACACACACACACACACCCACACACACATCCAGACACTGTTTCAGGTAGCAGGTTAGGATCTAGGATCTTTGACGTCCACCAACTGGTTTGGGTTTCACAACCTGAAACCTCACAACATGCTTCAAAGTCGGGGGACTTCCACAACCACCACTGCTAATTCAGTGCTTTTACTGGTTGAAGACTCATCGAAAAGCCCATCTGTTGTTCACCACAGGCAGTTTTTTGCTGTTGTTGATAAAAGTAACAAAATGTTAGAATAGTTTTTTCATCAATTCATCAATTCCATTGGTACGATGTGTCGACCAATCTGCGCTCACTCTCAGCCTATGTCATCGTTCAATAGTGTTAATAAATATATAGATTGAAACC
>OMOU01094138.1:0-11340 GCA_900312585.1 Malacocephalus occidentalis
GAGGAAGTCCCCGGCTGAGCGCCGCTGTGTTGGAGTTTTCCCCGGTGAACGAGAGGGTTGCCTTCATTCGATTGCAAGTCGCTGGGGGAAAGGCTCTGACTGCTGTGTGTGCTTATGCACCAAACAGCAGTTCAGAGTATCCGGCCTTCTTGGAGCCCTTGGAGAGCATCCTGGAAAGGGTGCCATCCGGGGACTCCATAGTTCTACTGGGGGACTTCAATGCGCACGTGAGCAACGATGGAGAAACCTGGAGGGGGGTGATTGGGAGGAACGGCCTGCCCGATCTGAACCAGAGTGGTGCTTTGTTGTTGGACTTCTGTGCTAGCCATGTACCTGGTACCGGGCCACCTTAGGCCAAAGATCAATGATCGACTTTGTTGTCGTATCAGCAGATCTGCGGCCGCATGGTTTAGACACTCGGGTAAAGAGAGGTGCAGAGCTGTCAACTGATCACCACCTGGTGGTGAGTTGGATCAGATGGCGGGGGAGGCTGCCGGACAGACCTGGTAAACCCAAGCGGGTAGTGAGGGTGAACTGGGAACGTCTGGTGGAAGCCCCTGTCCGTAGGGTCTTTAACTCCCACCTCCGGAAGAACTTTTCTTGTATCCCAGGGGAGGTTGGGGACATGGAGTCCGAGTGGGCCATGTTCAGAGCCTCCATTGCAGAGGCGACGGCTAGGAGCTGTGGCCAGAAGGCTGTCGGTGCCTGTTGTTGCGGCAACCTAAGAACCCGCTGGTGGACTCCAGCGGTGAAGGAAGCCGTCCGGCTGAAGAAGGAGGCCTTTCGGGCTTGGTTGGCCCAGGGGTCTCCCAAAACAGCAGACGGGTACTGGGAGGCCAGGAGGGCTGCAGCCTCAGCGGTCGCTGAAGCAGAAACCCAGGTGTGGGAGGAGTTTGGGGAGGCCATGGAGAAGGACTTTCGGTTGGCCTCAAAGAAGTTCTGGCAAACCGTTCGGCGACTCAGGAAGGGAAAGCAGGTCTTAGCTCAGGCTGTACTCAGTCGGGGAGGACAACTGCTGACCCAGACTGAGGATGTTGTCGGGCGGTGGAAGGAACATTTTGAGGAACTCATGAACCCGACCAACACACCCTCTGGGGAAGAGGCAGAGTCCAAAGCCTCAGGGGGAGCCTCACCCATATCCTTGGAAGAGGTCGCCGAAGTAGTCAAACAGCTCTTCGGTGGCAAGGTGCCGGGTGTGGATGAGATTCGCACTGAGATGCTGAAGGCTCTGGACATTGTGGGGCTCTCGTGGCTGACACGCCTACTCAATGTCGTGTGGGGGTCGGGGACAGTACCTGTGGCGTGGCGGACCGGGGTGGTGGTCCCCATTTTCAAAAAAGGGGACCGGAGGGTGTGCTCCAACTATCGGGGGATCACACTGCTCAGCCTCCATGGGAAAGTTTATTCCATGGTGCTGGAAAGGAGGCTCCAGCCGATTGTTGAACCTCAACTTCAGGAGGAGCAATGTGGCTTCCGCCCTGGCCGTGGAACAGTGGACCAGCTCTTTACCTTTGCAAGGTTGTTGGGGGGGGGCATGGGAGTTTGCTCATCCAGTCTACATGTGCTTTGTGGACTTGGAGAAGGCTTATGACCGTGTCCCCTGGGAAATCCTGTGGGGGGTACTGCGGGAGTATGGGGTGCCGGGGCCGTTAATACGTGCCATTCGGTCCCTGTACAAACAAAGTGAGAGCTGTGTCCGTATTCTCGGCACAACGTCAAGCACGTTCTCGGTGGGTGTTGGACTCTGCCAAGGTTGCCCCTTTTTTTCATGGACAGAATTTCAAGGCATAGCCGAGATGAGGAGTGTGTCCAGTGGGGACCTCAGAAATGCATCCCTGCTCTTTGCAGACAATGTAGTTCTGTTGGCTACATCAGACCGCGAACTCCAGCATGCACTGGGGCGGTTTGCAGCCGAGTGTGAAGCGGTCGGGATGAGAGTCAGCTCCTCCAAGTCTGAGGCCATGGTTCTCTGCCGGAAAACGGTGGAGTGCTCCCTCTGGGTTGGTAGTGAGTTGCTGCCTCAAGCGAAGGAGTCTTGTTCATGAGTGAGGGAAAAATGTAGCGTGATGGATTGGTGCAGCGTCTGCAGTAATGCGAGTGCTATTGTGCGAGTCCGTTGTCGTGAAGAAGGAGCGGAGCCGGAAGGCGAAGCTCTCGATTTACCGGTCCATCTACGTTACAACCGTCACCTATGGTCACGAGCTGTGGGTAGTGACCGAAAGAACGAGATGGCGGTTACAAGCGGCCGAAATTAGTTTCCTCCGGAGGGTGGCTGGGCTCAGCCTTAGAGATAGGGTAAGGAGCTCAGACATCCGGAGGGAGCTCGGAGTAGAGCCGCTGCTCCTTCACATCGAAAGGAGTCAGCTGAGGTGGTTCGGGCATCTGACCAGGATGCCTCCCGGGCGTCTCCCCTTAGAGGTTTTCCGGGCACGTCCAACTGGGAGGAGACCCCGGGATAGACCCAGAACCCGCTGAAGGGATTATATATCTCATCTGGCCTGGGAACGCCTCGGGATCCCCCAGGAGGAACTAGAAAGCGTTGCGGGGGAGAAGGGCACCTGGAGAGCCCTGCTTAGCCTGCTGCCTCCGCGACCAAGCCCCGGATAAGCGGAAGCGAATGGATGGATGGATGGATAGTTTTAGTTAGTTCAGCTATTACCTTGTTTTGTTTGTTTTTGTTTGTTTTGCCCCTCTCTCCCTTAATCCCCCCCCCCCCTTTTCGTCCACTCTACTGTAAAGTGACCTTGGGTTTTATGAAAGGCGCTACATAAATGTAAGCTATTATTATTATTATTATTATTATAGAGACATGGATATGTACACATAAAATCTAACATTAGCATACAAACTAGAGCTAGTGGCAGCATCCCGGTACGGTGTACTATATATGTAGCGATTGGACCGAACAACAAATCTGACCATTATTTCATACAGAAACTCGGCCCATTTTTCATTTGTAATATTTTTTGTACCACTAACACATCCTACTGAACATGTCAAGCATTGATTTGGCTGGTTTGGCTGGTGTATTCAAATAAGACCAGTTTCATTTCTGCTGGGTTTTCTACAGGGTGTACTAATTTTAGTCCACTGAGTAGGTGCATGCTATGTTTCCAGGCTAACTGCCAAACCCACACTTTGGCATGTCTGATGTCTGCAAACATCTCACATTCACCCTTTTCATACACTCGTGAACAAACTCTGGTCCATAAAGCTATTGTCTTTCCATGATTCAGTGCCGAGGCGTTGTGAGGCAAAGAAATTGAAGAGTGGATTGACATGATCATTTTTTTTAGATGATTGTTATTTTCTCAAAGCGCTTCTCAAAATTCTCTAAATCAAGTTTTGATTTGATAGACAGACAGACAAACAAACAGATAGACCAATGGAGACACAGACAGACAGACAAAATGACAGATTGGTAGACAGAGAGACAGACATGCTGAACAGGCAAACAGACTGACAGACAAAGAGACACACAGGCAGACAGACAGACAGACAAGACAGATCGAGACACACACACAGAAAGTTACACCACACAGGCAGACAGGCCATGAGTGCCAGATTGAACCCCGATGGGATAGAGTGGCCCTGAGGTGAAGTAGAGCAGATGTCTACCTCCCAGCAGCCCCCTGGGAGAGAAAGATGTTCTGGTGCCATACCTCAGCTGTGGTCTGGTGAGACCACATCAGGGTTTGTAGGTCGGCTCAGGAAAGGATCTTCTGCTCTCTTCACCTGAGCCCCGCCACAGACATCAGCGAACACAAAGCTCTTGGTAAATGTTTTACATTAAAACACAGTCGATATAAACACAGAAACTTTGGACAACCCTGATGCCAAAGAAGAGAGAATCAAATTATCCTTACACCACAGATCCTTCTCCCAAGGCTTCATTGACATTTAAATATAATTGGCTTTCAGGATAACCTGCTGTCAATATATCGTTGACATTTCAATGAATCATTTAAATCAATTTCGGCTTTCAATTCATCAGTGACATTTCAATTCATCATTTCAATCAATTATGCTTTTAATATATAATTGACACACATATTTTATATCCTAACACATTTTCATTTACATTTAGGGCATTTGGCAGACGCTTTTTTCCAAAGTGACTTACAAAGAGTACATTTGTTGAAAGAAACAGCAATATATCTCTCTGTTACATAAAGATAAGAGAACATGTTTCAAGCATTCCTGAATGCAAAGATTGCTAAGTTGCCTGCATTATAGCTGGGGTAAGAGCAGAAGTGTCATTCTGAGTGCAGTACCAACATCTAAGAACATACAATATGCTAAACAATGACATAAACTTTATAGCACAGTCTGAGTTTCCAGCCACTGTTCTGCTCGTGTTTAGAAGGTTCAGATGGACAGACACAGCAGGAGTTTACCAAAGAGTGTCACATCGTCCGATCGGAAGAGGAGGTCGGATCCTTTTCCTCGATGTCCACCAAGAGTCTGACAGCTCAAGTGTCCGCTCCTCACACGCTGTTGGACAGCAGCACACCTTGTCCTCGTGCAGTATATCAACCACCAGCACAACGGATCCCGATCAATACCTGGCCACTTAAATTGGGAGAGAGAAGAAGAGATGAAAGAGAGGAAATGGAAAGAATATACAGGAGTGAATGTGCAGAAGGGAGTGGGAGACTGAGATGGGAGAGGCAGAGTGAGACAGAGTAAGAGAGAGAGAGAGAGAGAGAGAGAGAGAGAAAGAGAGAGAAAGATGGAGATTTCATTCAAAAGAGAGCAAAAAAACAAAAATGGAGTCTGACTGTGTATTTGTGGGTTGAATAGAGAGACAGAGAGGACGAGAATGCTGAAGAATATTAAAGTGGGAGGAAGGGAGACAGACAAAGACCAGAGATGTGTGTGTGTGTGTGTGTGTTTGTGTCAAGTGTGTTAGTGTGTATGTGTGTGGTCTTAATATGTGAGCTCCAGGAAATAGTTTTCATAGATTTCTGTCCCTCTTGTGCCTGATGAGAGTCCAGTGTGTCCATCGATTGTCCAGAGGAAGAGTTGAGTTGTACGACCTCTTACACACACACACCGTCACACAGTTGAGTGTACTCTCAAGGTCTTCTATTTATTTTCCTTTCAAGGCAGACCCACATGCTCGCAAAACACAACACACACACACACACACACACAGTTGCTGTCATTGCCGGCATACCTACCTATATACCTATGCGTCTTTTGATATACATTGTAAAATATTGACCGTTACTTACATTTTCCGTGTGACTGTGTGTGCGATCATACATGGTTTACATATTAATATGAATGTCAGTTACTGTGTCTCTCATGCACACACAGACACAGGCACACACACACACACACTCACGTTCACAGATGTTCACACATGTTCAAATATGTAAGGCCAAAAGGGTCATAATTTCACACAGAATCACAAGCATTCATGCATGCACACACACACACACACACATGCGCACACATATGAGTGTGCTCTCAAAGTCTTCTTTTCTGTTCAAGGGAGACCCAGAACACACACACAAACACACACACATGCACACACGCACGCACACACACATTGAAGGAGGCGGGGCTCTATTATTTCTCCTCCCCTAGTGTGTGTGTGTGCACGTGACGTGTGTGCACGTGACATGTTCCACCCTGCTTTCCCTCCCAGAGTAACATGCACACTAACACGTGCACTCTCCTGATCACCGCCCCTGGCCCCAGCGTGACCAGTCATTGATTGTGCAGTGTGCTTATAGTGTGTGTGCGTGTGTGCGTGCATGCGTGTGTAAGTGTGTGTGTTGGTTTTACTATAGTTGTGGAGACAAACCAGTGTGTGTGTGTGTTTCTCACCTGTGCACAGGTAACCATGTGTGTGTGTGTGTGTGTGTGTGTGTGAGCCATGTTTTTTAGATTAGATTAGATTCAACTTTATTGTCATTGCACAGAGTACGCATACTAGTACAACGAAATGCAGCCTCGAATGTGACGCACATCTAGCGAATGAGTGCAATTAACAAAATGCTATTTCTGTTACAGGTGTGGTTTGGACCCAGATGCAGTACAACCGGTCACAGGCAGCTACTGAATGGGTGGAGGTGATTTGATTGATTGGACTCACGGAGCTGGAGTGTGGACCATGACAATGTAATACCACCTGTGCACTCTTCCTGCAGTAGAGGCTGGGTATGCACGGCAGGAGAAGCTCCGGAAGGACTCTGACGCCGAACCCCTCTCTATGCGGTCAGTCCAGGGGACTCCACAAACTGGATGTTCTGTTCAAGAGAACCCAGAACAGCCACAACCGTGGCATTGTGGTTGTGAGCCATAAGGAGCCGTGGTTAACTCTGTCGCACAGTGACAGGGGGAGTGGAGCGGCAGGAATGCCTGGAATGTGATGCAGCTGTAGCGAATGAGTGCAATTAACAGTATATAATGACACCTGTGCACTCTTCCTGCAGTAGAGGCTGGGCACCCATGGCGAAAGCAGACCGGAGGGACTGCACCCGCCAACCCACTCTGTACTCACACCAGACAGCGAACTACAGATGGATGTTCTGTTATGCTTTATGTTTTTGATTAACGTGTACCTAAGTTAAGGGCCTGTAATACACAGCATAATTTCTACCGCAGCAATGGACTTCTCTCCGTTATTTCTCCTGAACCTACGGAAAGCCACGATAGTGGCATTGTGGTGAAGCCCAGACTTTGCTACAGTGTGTTTATGGATTCTCCGCCTGTGCTGCGATATGTTTTATTAAAGATGCTTGAGATCAGAGCTCATCCAGTTGTGTGGTTTTCACATCCTTGAGTAAATATTTAATCTCTCTGTTTTGTCCATCAATCCATCCATTCCTCTCCCTCTCTCTCTTTGTTTTGTCAAAGATCCTGCTTTCCCTCTCTCTCTCTTTTTGTTTTGTCAAAGATCCCTCTCTCCATTGCTTCTCACTCTCTCTATCTCTCCTTCTCTCTCTTTCTTCCTCTTCCCATCTCCCTCCTGTTCTATCTCTCCCTCACTCCCTCTCTTCATCTCTTGTTCCCTATCGCTCTCTCCCTCTCCCATTTCCCTCCTGTTCTCTCTCTCCATCTCTTGTTCACTATCGCTCTCTCCCTGTTTCTGCATCTCTCTCTCTCTCTGTCTCTTGTTATGTCTCTCCCTCTCTTAATCTTTCTCTCCCTCTCTCTCTGCCTCTCTCCCTCTTGCTTGTTCTCTGTACATGTCTCTCTCTCCTTGAGATGACTTTCCTTTCTCCCCTGAGTTAAACCAAGAGACACTGTCATTCCTTCATCTCTCTAATGCCCTTTATTCTCTCCTTCGCTTTGACCCCTTCTCTGTCCCATCCCTCCATCCTCCTCCCTCCCTCCCTCAGTCTCTCTCCTTTCCTCTCCCGCTCTCCATTTCCCGCTCACTCTCTCTTTCATACATACACATTGGTTCCAACATTGTCCAATATAATATTATAAATAAAAGACAAACACAGTCTCTCGCTATATATATCTGTCCTTTAGTGTCTCTCTGTCTCTCGGTCTCTCAGCCCCCTCTCACGGCCATCACTCACTGCATCATACAGAGTGATTGATTGGCCTCCTGCCGCCATGGGGTCCTCCTCCCTGCGGCAGCCATTTTGTGTCCATATGGAGCAGATTAGTCAGCAAGACAGGTCTCTGTGTGATCGGGGGGTGGGGGGTGACGTTCCATCTACGGACAGCCACCCTGTCAATCACATGCAAACGGCTCCTCTCTGCACTTCCTACTGAGGCTAAAGCCCACCCATAGGACCCCACCCCTCCCCCATGTTCACAGTCTTGAGACAGGCGTCTAAGCTCTGCCTTCTCCATAATAAGATGTACCTTAATTCACTGGAAGTCTAAACACTTTTGTGATGTTAGTCACCTGGCATTAAAATGCCATTCTGTATACCGGGATGGGTTATCTAGATAAAAACATCAGAGCACAACAGATCATGGGTCAGCTCACCACCTGATGAGGTTAGTCAGATGAGCACAGATGAATACAATTCTCATTTCAATGCATGTATTTATGACGGTGTCATGATGTTTGTCCCCTAATGGCTTTCCAGACACATCGTACATACAGTTGTCAGAATATAATTCAAAGCGCTCGCTGGTCTGTGCTCCACATTACATTTCAGACATGCAGTCAATCTACAATCCCAGCAGATCAAGGTAGTGTAGGAATCTCCTCCATGAGCCAAGGGCATTTATAAAGTCTGGTGAGATGGCATTTAGCATTTATGCACCCAAGACCTGGAATAGTTTGTCTGCTGATCTTAGGCTTGCTTCTTCACTGTGCTTTTTTAAAACAGCTTTTCCTTAAATGAGCCATTTTTGTATACTATGTGCATGTTGGTTTGTGCGTATCTATGTATGTGTTCATGTTTCAGTCTTTAAGCACTTTTCTTTGCTTTTAAAATGTTCTTTTTTATGTGAAGCACTTTGAAACACGTTGATGATGTTGTTTTTGGCTCACACACTTGGCGACTATAAGGTACATTTCCCTTGAGAGCCCCCATGGAGTTTCCATGAGAGACTCCTGGACTGTAACGTGTTCTCTCGTAGAACAAGCAACACCTCCAGACGAAGGTATGATTTCCTTCAGAAGGCGTCGCCTCGCTCCAAGGCGCTACCTCGGATACCTAAAGAGTTGCCATAGCAGCTACGTACGTACATCGGTGACATTGGTTTTGCTCAGGAAAAACCCTGAAAGCTTTATATAACTATACATACTCAATCTACTTTTTATGTGGGTGGGAAAGACACACCGTAACATTTCCAGGATATTCTGTCGTTTAATACATTAAATGAAAATAATCTGAGCCAGGTCCATATCAGCTCAAATACATGGAAAACGTCTCTCCTCCATGAGAACAGTTATCGTGACTGAAAGGAATACAATTAAATGGTTCATTAAAACCTTTTATTACAGTATTTCTTTAAATCCTTATTTTATACTTTTTATTTCTCTGCAGGGCTCTTTCCATGCAGTGAAGGCTGTTATGTAACAACTATGATTAGTAGGAGCATATAGTCCATTGACTCTATCACACGCACACGCGCGCGCACAGAAAGACAGTGCCGCAATGTCACAGCAATATATAGAGAATCAATCATCCACACGCATAATCACAAACACACACATCATTTCTCACACACACACACACACACACACACACACACACACACACATAAGCATACTGCGTGGAGAGGCTGTCAAAGGCTTGTTCATATGACAGTCTTTTATTTAAACCCCTCTCTTGCACACGCACAAACATGCACACACATGCACACACACACACACAGTCCCCACCTCCAAGCGCATACATGTGTCTTCTTCCCTCTCGATAGATCATTCTTAGAAGCAGTCACATGCTCCTGACAACCAATCACAGTTGAGGCCAGAGGTCAGACATTCTATCTCGGCGGTGGACACACGGTCACTTAAAATTAACAAGGCAAGTAGAAATTGAAAAATGTATGGATGGTGTTCTCCCAGAATATAATGTATTTTATGCTGACTGGGTTGCCAGGTCCAGCAGTGCACTCCCCCGGAATAGGGGGACATACATACTAGTTATAATATAATGGCATTTGTGTTTCATAATAATTATAATAATGTTATATTATATATTTGTTTGATCATAGTTCCTGCTTATCTTTCTATTCTAATTCCCTGAGAGATAGATCCATCCATCCATCCATCCATCTAGGTCTCAAAGCAAACCCAGAGACAGTACATCAAAGCAGACAGCTGTTCCTCCCCCAGGTGGCGGCGAGGAGGGTGAGTGGGTGAGTGGGTGAGAGAGAGAGAGGGAGAGAGGGAGAGAGGGTGAGGAGGGAGAGAGGGAGAGAGGTTGAGGAGGGAGAGAGGCTGAGGAGGGAGAGAGGGAGAAAGGGTGAGGAGGGAGAGAGGGTGAGAGGGTTAGGATGGTGAGAGGGTGAGGAGGGAGAGAGGGAGAGAGGGTGAGGAGGGAGAGAGGTTGAGGAGGGAGAGAGGGTGAGAGGGGAGATCCCTGACCTGCTGGAGACCATGAAGTGTCTCCAGTCTTCACAGACGAGAGACATAGCCGGACACCAGCAGAAATAAGGCACTTGTCAATCTAGTGGCCTGCTAGTCTGTGTCACTCTCATAGCTCTCTCTCTCTTTCGCTCTTTCTCTCTCTATTTGAAACCAGCCATCCTACTCCCCTTCCCCACAAAAACAGCCTTTTTGAGAGTACTTCTATTAGCAAGAGATCTGTTCACATGTTGGCCTGGACGTTCCACACTCAAGAGACCATTTGACCACCTGATGCTCAGGGGCCCAAAGCAGCTGCCATATGACACTGGCCGCCATGTTAACAAGTTGGCCCTCAAGGACAGCAAAGAGCAGCGTTTGAAGGTCAGACCGTACGCAGGAGGAAGGGACCCATACGGGAATCCTGCACGACACCTCCAGACGAAGTGTTACCCTGAGCACTGTTGCCCCTGGATACCAAGAGGGTTTGCATAGCAACTGATACAGGTTCATTATTTGATTTCTCGTTCCACTCATGCCTCTTCTCCAGGAGTGCAGAAGACTTTGACTGAATGCTTTTATGATAGTTTTATTTGATAAATACTTTTTGTGTTTGTGTTTCATTTTGTTGTTTTGCATTTATGTTATTGTTTTCATGTATATTACCTGTATTATTGTTGTATTCCTATTGGACGCAGACGTTTCATTCCCCACAGAAACACGTCTATAAGTGATCCTTGCTGAACAGTATGACAGTAAATTACCCACAATCTGTCTCCTCTCTCCTTCCCTATAACTCTCTTCCAGTCATCCCTCCATCTTTAGTATACATCTCTTCTTCCTCTCCTTCATCCCTCTCTCCATCCTGGTACGTCTCCTCCTTCTAGCCTTTCTCTTTTCACACAGCCATCTTTCTCTTCATCCCTCCTTCGGTGTCTCTCTTTCTTCTTGCGGCTTACTCGACATTACTGGAGCTCATTACTTAACACAATGTGCAGAGAGAGAGATACACACACAAGAGAGAGAGAGAGAGAGATAGAGAGAATGAGAAAAAAGGAGAGAGAGGTAGACGGAAACAGAGAGATGGGAGAGATGAGAGGAGTGAGAGATAGAACGTGACAGATGGAGACGTGTTGAAATTAGGAGATTAAGAAGGAGGGAGGAATGATGTAGAGGGCAAAAGAAAGACAGACAGACCAGGAACCAAACAGACAGACAGGCAGATAGACAGACAGGAAGGCAGGCAGACAGACACAAACAGACAGACAGACGGTAACTCAAAGTAGAAATACAGTTACATGAGCCAGTGAGACAGAGATAGAGGGCGATCAAGACAAGAG